>CP097510.1:61122300-61361637 GCA_023547065.1 Musa troglodytarum | reverse complement strand
GGTGGAGCTATCCGAGTTCGACCTCTGCTACAAGCCGAGAACGGCCATCAAGGCCCAGGCCTTGGCGATTTCATCTCGGAGTTGGCGCAGCGGAATGAGTGCGTTGAGCAAATCCACCGAGGCTGGACCTGCGTGGATGGGTCTTCGGCTCGAGGCCGGCGCGGACTCATTCTAGAGGACCCCGATGGACACGCCTTGGCGTTCCCTCCGCCGGTTTGAGGCCACAAACAATGAGGCGAATACGAGGCGCTTACGGCGAGCCTCCGTTGGCGGCCGAGATGCAAGCGAGAGCGATCCATGTTCTCACGGATTCTCAACTCGTCGCCGAACAAGTTGACGGAGAGTATCGGGCGCGGGATTCGACCATGTCCAAACACCTGACCGAGGTAAAAGCCCAAACCTCTAACTTTCCTCGTTTCACTCTGTCCAGAGTGCCTAGGTCCCAAAACGAGCGGGCAGACCAGCTCGCGAAATTAGCCTCGGGAGCCGATCCAGAGGAACACCCCGAGGTCGAAGAGCTCACACGCCGGTCGGTGGCCATCATGGAGATAGGGGACCCCGGAGTCTCGACCACCCCACCTACGTGGATTCAGGAAGTGCTGAAGTATAAACGCGACGGGATCCTACCTGCGGATGAGGTCAAGGCACGGCGGCTCCGCCGAACCCAGGCGTGGTACTGCGAGATTGGCGACCGGCTCTACAAAAGGTCGTTCTCCCATCCCCTACTACGATGCTTAGATCCCGATGAGGCGGAAGTGATTCTCGCCGAGGTCCATGGCGGGACTTGTGGGGAGCACATGGGCGGCCGAACTTTGGCCTTCAAAATATTGCGCCCGGGGCTGTGCGCCTACTTTGCACCGAGGCGCCAAGGCTTTCGTGCGGCGGTGCGATACTTGCCGCGCGCTGGCCGCGCGCCCGGCTCACCTCCATGGATTGCGCCTGGCCCTTCGCTCAATGGGGAATGGACCTCTTGGGGCCGTTCCCCCCGGCGTCCGGCCAGCGGAGACATATCATCGTGGGGATAGATTATTTCACTAAGTGGGTGGAAGCCGAGCCCCTGGCAACCATTACGGCCGAACGGGTCGAACAGTTCGTATGGAAGAACATCGTGACCCGATTCGGTCTGCCCAACGTTATCATCACTGATAACGGAACCCAGTTCGCCTGCTCTCGGTTTACGGAGTTGTGAGCGACTTATCACATCGATTGAGGTTTAGCTCGGTGGCCCACCCGGACCAGCGGGCTCGCCGAGGTGACCAATCGATCTATCTGGATGGACTTAGGAAAAGGACTTTGGAAGCCCGATCGAGCTGGGTCGGCGAGCTCCCGAACATCCTGTGGTCTTTGCGGACTACCCGAAGGCGGCAGGCGAGTCCCCTACACTGGCATTCGGCGTGGAAGCGATCCTACGGCCGAGTTGGTCATTCGACATTCGGGTGGAGAACTATGAGAATCCACCTCGGCCCGGGGAGTTCGGGCTGGCCTAGACCTGCTGGAAGAGCGCGGGGCCAACGCATGCGTAAAGATGCTTTGGCGCGAAGTGTTGCGAAGTTATAACAAGAAGGTGCGCCCTCGACCCTCGGGATGGGAGACTTGGTATTACGCAAGGCGGAAGTAAGCGACCCGCCAACTCGAGGGGCAAGTTTGCACCCAAGTGGGAAGGCCCCTATCGCGTAATCAAAGTCGTCCGACCGGGGACGTTCCGGCTCGCGACTATGACCGGGCAGCAATTCCCGAGGACCTGGAACGTCCAGAACCTTAAGAAGTATTTTGTTTAAAGACAAAACAGAAGCAGACCAATATGTGACTCGGGCTATTGGAATGAAGTTGGAAACTTTATTGACAGAAAAAGGAAATTGTATTGCCAAAAGATTTGGAGTACAAAAATGGGCCCCTAGAGGGGAAGCAAGGATTACATGGGCAAGGGAAGGCCCTCCAAAAAAGAAGAAAAAACTCTTCAAGCCGCAGCTTCGGGAAGGCTATCGTCAAAGGGAACCTCGCCAGGCATGTCGACCCCATGATCCTCGGGGCATGAGGTGAAGGGATCCTCCTCGACCGCCGAGCCTGGAGGGCATGCTCGGAACCGGGCCAGGGCAACCTTGTACCCATACTCGTATGATACCCGGCCCGTCCGGTCCAGGCCGAGGAGGAAGCCCTCCGACTTCTTGTACGCCTCGACTGCCTCCCGGTCCCTCTCCGGCCGATTGCCTTCCGCCGCGGCAAGGGCTTCCTGGGCGGCCTTCAGCTCGGCCTCTCGAGTCGGCTTGGCGGCCAACTCGAAGCCTCCTTCATCCGGAGGCGGTTCTCCGGCTTCTCCGTCGGAGATGCTTGCGGCAACAACCTCCGACGCCGAGGCGGCCTCGAGCTCGGCGGTCAGGCGCGCGACTTCCGCGCCCATGTCGGCCGTCCGCTGCTCGGCAGCAGCCACCGCCTCGGGTCCTGACCCCGCTCGGACCTCTTCAAGCTGGCGGCGCAACTCGAGGTTGCGCTCGCCCAGACCGTCCACCAACCGACCGGAGTCGTGCACCCGGTCGATGAGGGCCGTGGTGTAGTGGAGATTCTGCATAAGGAGAAAGAAGGCTGAAAGTGATGAACAGTGCTCAGCCAAGAAGATACGCGCAAGACGATGCTTACCCACAACACCGATTTGGCTGACTTAGCGATGAGCGCTTCCGAGGGGAGCGTGTATAGATCCCGAGCAACGTCGGGATGGAGCCCGGCCCAGGTAGCTGGCGAGGCTCTCCCGACCACACCTTGTCCCCGGGGCCAGACCATGCCGGGCCACGGAGGGTCGCTCGGCGGCGAAGGGACCTCGCCCATCACTCGGGAAAGGAACGGCTGATCCTTCCCCGACGTAACTCGGCACAGGTCCTTCATGGCTGGAGGACGCTGGCCCTTCCCGGTCGTCCCTTGGCTGGGACCAGCACTCTCGGCAGGAGCGGAGGCGCCCGATCGTTCGGTCGTCTCGGCGGGCGGAGCCACGGGCGTCTCCAGGTCCACCACGTCCTTGGCCTTGGCCCTTTTCTTGGGACGCCCCTCCTCAGTGGTGCGTGGGGAACCACCCCGCCGCTTGCAGGAACCGCCGGAGAAGCGCGGAGGCGGTCCCCTTGGAGCACGAGTCATGGAAGGACGCGAGTTCACCATCTCTGCAAGAACAAGGATGTGTTAGAAGCTGAAAGTGCGGCGGCAAGCCTAAAGCTGTGAGCCAACAAAAGCCTACCCCGTGAGCACGGACTCAGGCCGGCCTCCCTAAGCCACTTCTCCGACATGCTGCGGATGGCTTGCGAGGCAGGGAGGATTACCCTTAACGCTCGAGATGGCGCTCCTCGGCATTGAGTTTGAGCGATGTTATCAATGGTCGCCAGCGACCACCGAACCCCAAAACCCGATCCTTTTGGCTGGACGAAGAAGAAGCGCCTCTTCCACCCTTTATTATTGGTGGGGGCGCCGCTAACCCGGAACCCTGTCCGGGCGGCAAGGAAGTATCCCCCCGACCCCTTGAAAAGGCGGAAGCAGGAGAGGAAGAGGTTGCGGGTCGGGGCGATGTTGGCGTAATGGCATTCCCCCAGGAAAGCCACCAGATACCGCCAAGAGTTGGGAGTTATTTGTGAAGCGAAATACACCACGGGGAGATGCAGGATACTATGATTGGGATGCGGGGAAGCGCGGGCCGGCCTCTAAGGCATCGGCGGTCGAGGCAAAACCCTTAGGAACCGGGTCAAAGCCCGCTGCCCTACTTGGGGCGAAGGCTGTATTCATCCGGGATGCCGTGGCGCGCGGAGAATCCCTACCATGCGCTCATCAAGGTAGAGTCTTGGTCGTGCGGCCACATTATGGCCTCTAGCGCCGCGCGCTTCACTTATCGAGGAAGAGTGGAAGGAGGAGATGAGGAGAGCGGCGACACGGGTTGTAGCGAGGGGAGGAGGAGGAAGAAGCGGAGGAGGAGGAAGTGGAAGGAAGACCCATTACGCACTAACCTATAGTGGAAGGAATCATTGGAAGAAGTCAAAGGGCACAGCCAAGGAGAAAACTCGAAGGAAGGCAGCGGCGGGGCGAGAGAGGAAAACTCGATAAAAGTGATAGAGTGTCGCGGGCTCGCTATTTATAGAAAGGGGGCCTCGACCTTTCGCCTCCGAAGCGGCGGCGACGCATGACACGCACACCGCCCAATAGCATCGCATCAGGCGATCGAGCGCCCGGCGTCATAATGAAGAGGTGGCGTGTCCACCGCCCGGTAAGTAACTTACCCGGCCGCGCGGTCACCGATTCCAGCAACCGCACTATCGCGAGCCATTTTTGAAGCGGCGCGGCGGTTCGGTTTTCGAGTCTTGGCGGCTCGACCGCTGTCTAAGGCCTTGGCGGCTCGGCCTCATATCCCGAACGCGGTTCGGCGATATCGGTTTTCTCGGGCCTTGAGCGGCGGCTCGCATATCCCAACGGCGTTCCGGTTATCATGGTTTTCCGTGTCTTGAGCGGCTCGACCATCGGTCTTCAGGCCTTGAGCGGCTCGGCCCCATATCGAACGGTTCGGTTATCATGGTTTTCCGTGTCTTGAGCGGCTCGACCATCGGGTATCCTGGGCCTTGAGCGCGGCTCGACTTCATATCCAACGGCGGTTCGGTTACATTGTCTTGAGCGGCTCGACCATCGGTCTTCGGGCCTCGAGCGCGCTCGGCCCATATCCAACGGCGTTCGATTATCATGGTTTTCCCCGGTCTTGTGCGTGACCTCGACCCTTATTACCAAACGACGGCGGTAACGGGAAGTTGACGCGTCGCTTCTTACCCCAACAGGTTGGCATATGGTCCTGAGTACCTCAACCATTGGTTTTACGGGCCTTGCGCGGGTCTCGACCCCTGATTACCGGACGTCGGATTGGCAACAGGGGATTGAGCGTCTCCTCGACCCCCATATCCCGAACGGCGGTTCGGTTACATTGTCTTGAGCGGCGGCTCGACCACTGGTATTCTGGGCCTTGAGCGGCGGCTCGGCCCCATATCCCGAACGACGGTTCGGTTATCATGGTTTTCCTGGTCTTGTGCGTGACCTCGACCCCTTATTACCAAACGACGGGTCGATAACAGGAAGTTGGACGTCGCCTGCCCTTTACCCCGAACGGCGGTTCGGTTACATGGTCCTGAGTACCTCAACCATTGGTTTTACGGGCCTAGCGCGGGTCTCGACCCCTGATTACCGGACGTCGGATTGGCAACGGGGGATTGAGCGTCTCCTCGACCCCCATACCCCGAACGGCGGTTCGGTTACATGGTCTTGAGCGACGGCTCGACCATCGGCTTCCTAGGCCTTGAGCGACGGCTCGGCCCTATATCCCGAACGACGGTTCGGTGACTATGGTTTTCCGGGTCTTGAGCGGCGCCTCGACCCCTTATCCTGCACAGGGATTCGGTCAATTATGACACGACACGGCAGAACCTCCGCCCGAGATCTCAGTCGGCAACCAGGTTTTTCCGAGCAACACCCCCCAAGCCTCAAGATTCACCCGCAGGAGTGGCTTCTTGAGGGGGGGTAGTGTTGGGGGTATTAAGTATGACGTGACACCGGTCTTGGCCGTACACCGATGACGCCATCGCCTCCTGCGCTCCATTACTCCCACGATTTGATCGCCCGACGCCGCTTCTCCTCAAGACGCCCTAACTACCCGCCAAGTTGACCACGGCACCGGCCTGCGAGGTCAGACCCGTACGCCACCTGCAGAGAGCCGGAAGCATGCCATCCGTCCGACCTATTTAAGCCGAATAGGTAAGACAGGCAGAAAGAGGACTCCGGGAGGTGAGTAGACTCGAACACCCTGCAATTCTCTCTGGGGAGCTCGGCCGACGGGCCAGGACTGACTTGAGCGTCGGAGGGGTCGGGCGGAGCATCCGACCCGCCTTGCTGCAGGTCTCGTTCCCGACGACTGGAGCGCGTGGCCGCCTTTCGGAGCGGTCGGGAGGCGGGAGCAGGAGCCATCGACGGGCCCGAACCGTACCGAGACGACCCCCCGGTTTCTGGATTCCGCGCCGTGCGCCCCGGGGTCACGGTAAAAAAGTTGTTTCCCCTAACAGTACGATAATGGCTTTCGTATGAAAACTTGAATATACTTATGTGAAACAAATAAAACATATAAAAAGAAAAGCGTATAATCATGATAAATTCATGAATCTTGATGATTTTATATTGCTTTTGATTTCAAACAAGATACATGATTTTTGACACAAAATTAATTATCATGATAGTCACATATTTCATGATAATGCTTGTATACCAAATAGGATTAAAAGATAGAAGCAAGCATATTGACGATTTCATTTTCATCATAATGTGTGGCTTTTATATAAAAATTTGAATATGTTTATATGAGATCAATCACATAAAAATAAAACACATAAAAAATTGAAGATGTGATATCATAATGTTTTATTTTTGATATGTTTGGTCTTGACGGCTTTATGACGAAACTTATGTTTCACTTTTAAATGTTGATACATGTTTTCACAAAAGACTTGAACATGAAAATATATTTTCTATCATATTAAGATTAATGAACTTATTTCATGAATTTTGTGAATCTCATGAAAATAATCATAATCAATGTTTTGAATATAAATGTGTGTATCATGTTTTCGGTGCTAATGATTTCTTTTGAAAGTTGCTTTTCAGATCTATATGAAAAACATGAGCATACTCATATGAAAACAACTAACTTAAAGTGAAACATATAAAAATGAGTGACTCTTATGTCTTGAACTAATGTGTTTTTGGTCTTAATCATTTTTATGATAAATTTCTCATGTGATGTGTTATTTTTTTATAAAAAAAATCTTAGTGATGAATTTTGCTTTTAGATCTTGAACTTTCATGCTTATCTCTATTTGGCAAAGGCATGTATATATAAAATCAATGCAAATCACTAAAAGAGAAATGCATGTTTCTTGAATATCTCTCTTTCTCTAAAGTTCCAAAAATTTCAAATAAAAGGCAAGTGATAAATTCATTTATGATATTTTATAAATTACTTGAATTATGAATGAGATTTTAATGATGTGGTAATAACTTTATTGATGTTATAAATCTCAAAACTGATAATTTGATTATGAGTTTTGAGTTGACAAATTGACTTGAATGAGATTTTGTTTCAACCGAATCGTAAATTTTTTTTTGACTTCTTGACTTGAGAAATTTCAAGAAATGTGATTATTACTTGATATTTGATACTTGAAACTTCTTATGAAATGTGATCTTATTGAGATTTCTTATGCATGAAACAAATTGTTCTCCTTGCTATTTGCTACCAAATAAATCATGACCTGATCTTTGATATTAATATTTTTTTATCATGATCCTTAGTTGTATAATTCTTTTACTTTATTAAAAAGATTTATCAAATGAATCATGTCCTTCTTGATTTTTCTTGATATCATGACATGATTTCTTTATATGACTTGTATAATGATTGAATTTTTTAGCTATTGAGTCCTCCCTTCTTTTCAATAATGACAAAGGGAGAGTTAGCTTGCAAGCTTGTATATCGCAAGAAAAAGTGGTAAACAGAGCTAGTTAAAACTTGCAAAATGGTAAAACTTGCACTTCTCAAAATGAGAAAAAAGAAATTATAAAGTTACATTATTTTTTTTAAACTCATGAGCTTATATGTTTAAAATATTATAAATTTTACAAAAATTACTAGCTCATTGCAATCAAAAAGTTGATAGCTTGCAAAAGAAAATTTTAGTTGCAAAAGAGAATAATTAAAAGGGAGTTAGCTTGCCTATCGTAAATTTATTATTTTGTCATGATCAAAGCATTGATGTAAAAGACTATTTGTACTCCACTTCTTTTTGATAATGACATAGGGGGAGAAGAATTGCTAGCTTGCACACTTAAATGAAAAACTTGCTATGATGTATATCTTGATAGCTAGTGTGTTATAAAACTTGTATATCCTTAAAAATTAGCTAAATGTTACTTTTCCTTTTTGTTGATTACAAAGAAGTAGATTGATGAGTTCATACATGTAATGTTGATTGAATATTTTATATATTTGCATGATGCTTTTGATAACATGATTTTGATATATATTACTTGGATTTGGGATAATCCAAGTGTTCTATCAATGATATATTGATAGGAAGAGTTTGTTTAAACTCTGGGGAGTTAAGATTAACTCCATCATTAATTAGTTGTCATCATAAAAAAGGAGGAGACTGTTGGGTTTCGGATTTTGATGATGAAACTAATTGATTGTATTTTATTGTCTAATTATGTTTTGAGTACCGCAGGTCTACTCGATCAGGATTGGATAGTTGACATAGAATAAATAGTGTTGTGCCAGAGAAAATCACGTCAAGATATTGGATATCAAGCCGGAGGTCCAGTCGACAATTGGTAAAAGGCTTCGGACATCGGGCATCAGGCTAAAAAGAGTGGTGTTGCACCAAGGAGATTGGGGTTGCAGAGGTCAATTGCCAATTGGGCAACAGACCGCAAGAGTGGACGGTGCGCTGAAGAACTAGACGAAGCACCAACCAATGACATGCTGGGCAATAAGCCGTAAGAGAGGATGATGCGTCGAAGAACTGGACGAAGCACTGACCAATGACATATTGGGTAACAGGAGGTTGATTCGTATAATTGGCTAGATCAAAGTAGAGTTAAGGTTTATGTGTGCAGGATTAATTATAATAATAATAAAGACATAAAGCGAAACAAAGACTGGAGTCAAGTGTGATGGAATCGAGGGTGCTGTCGGAACTGGCCGAGAATTAGTAGGGAGCTTGCCGAAGTGTTTTTAGAAGTTTGCTGGAAGGTTTGTCTGAAGTTCGCGGAGCTCATCGAGAAAGATTGGAGCTTGCCGAAGAAGCTTGTCGGAACTCACCAAGATCAATCGAGAAGTCTAGGAGTTTACCGGGAGTCCACAGAATGGTGTCCGAGGGTTCATCGAAAGACCCTTGGAAGTTCATTAGAAAGCTCGTCGAAAGAAGTCTTAACTTTTCGAGCTTTATATTAGCTTAGGAAATATCTTTAATTTCATAGTTAGTATGTAATTAGGGTTAAGATTAAGTGTTAATCCTATAACCCTGATAGGGGCCAATTGGGCCCAGTATTGGATTAGTTTGAGCCATGTTTAAGGCCCAATTAGAAGTGCTGGACCTTGTCTGACGATGGCACCGCCAGACTGGGATGGTAGTATCGCCCAAGTCCAACTCCCTAGGTTGTACTGGGCGATGGTATCTCTGGCTGAGCGATGGTACCATCGAGTACACTGACCATGGCAATATCGAGCGATAGTACCGTTAGACTGAGTGGTGGTACTACCTAGTGTTAGGGTCAAACTGGCGATAGTACTGCCAGTACCCGATAAACTTGGGATGAGAAGATTTTTGGCTCCAAGTTTGAATTAGATTGGAGACTATAAAAACTCATACCATCCCTGGGTTGAATACACAAGCACATACACTTTGAAAGTAGAAAAACTCTCTTCAAATCTCTCTAGAAATCCCTCATTTAGTTTTCTCTTGTATAGAAATCCCTCATTTAGTTTCTCTTGTGTTTGATTCAAAAAAAGGAGAGAGTACTTGTAAGGATTACCTCCTAAGCCCATCAAAAGGAGAGAGTGCTGTAAGGAAACTTATCCTCGTCCACTGGAAGGAGGATACCTAGTGGAAAACCGGTGGTCTCAACATAAGAGGAATCAAGAGTGGACGTAGGTCATATGACCGAATCACTATAAAATCAGGTTTGTGTTTTTATTATTATTATTTACATTTCTGCAAACCATCTTCTCTTGTTGCTCTATTTCATCTTCTTTAAATATTCTCAAGTTTAAGTTAGAGCTTTTTCGAAATCATTTGCAATCGAAACGCTATTCTTTTTGTACGAAGTTTTTAAAAGTTCTTAAATCATCAAAATTTATCGTTCATAAGCCACGGCACTAATTTAACCCCCACCCACCTCTTAGTGTCACTCTAGATCCCAACACGAACATCCCCCCATAAGTATCCGCATGATAACTTTTATATGCAAGCCTATAACATCTATCAAACTCAACTCAAATGGGATTATTAAACCTTTGACCAGTCCTTTATATGCTGTGCAATGCATAACAACACGGCACAAGTTTATAGGGGATTAAGCAAAAAGGTTAAAAAAAAAAGTCTTTGTTTGAGGAGAAAAAAATAAAAATAAAACCACCTTTTGATAATAATTTTGAATTAGGTTTATACATCTATTTTTTAAACTTTAAAAATAAAATTATATTTTTAATTATTTTTTCATTTAAAAGATAGTAAAAAAATAACGGTTCGAACCAGAACCGGAATCAAAATCGAAATCGAAATCGGGAGTTCTAGTTCTGATTCCAGACCTAAATCTAGATGATTCGATTTTTTGATTTTTAATTTAAAAAAAAATTAAAATTGAATGATTACAAATCCGCCATAAAAACTAGATTCAAACTCGAGTTACTTAGTTCTAAAGTTCAAATTTTAACTATCATACCATAAGCTTCATACGTAATTTTTTTTTATTTAATCAATTTGAAATCGAAATCGTCAATTTGGAATTTTCGTACTTAAATAATCAAAATTGAATCGCCGATGGCCAATTTCGGTTCTGGATTGATTTGATTTCGATTTTAATTCTAGTACAATATTGATTTAAATCGTCATCATGCTCACGGGAGGAACAACTGGTGAGACAGGACAGCGGCCTTTCGGGATAGATAACAAAGCCACATGGGTAGCGTCCAAAGTTGCTGCTGTCCTCTTTGTCCACCCCGGCCCTCATCCCATCCTCGGCGGCGGATCCCCGTGACGATTCAGGATGCGGAAGCCAATCGCTGCATCCATCCCAGGAACCCGACTCACCTCCCATCTGTCGTGAATTAATGCACTCTTATTAATTAATTTTAGAGGATAATTTAATGGCACCCATCACCTGATAGCCTCATCCACTGACGTGGGCAACCATGGCGCTTCCTCTTACGGCCATCTCGGTCTCTCCCCGCCGAGGTCAGCAGCCGCGGGGGGCTTTCATCCTGCATCCCCTTGTGCGCTGTTCGATTCTTCTTTTAAGAATGCACACTAAATCAGGTTTGGATCCGTCTAAGAGGGCAGGAAATCGAGTAATTATAGCGCTTTAATGATGCTTGGCCTTCCATCCAAGTGGGTAATGCCTTTTTGCAAGAAGCCAAGAAGAGCAAGTAATGTCGGACCATCACACAGAAAACCTTCATTTGGTTAAGTAAGGTCGCTTGTGTGAAGCTGATTGTTATGTATATATAAAATATGCTTCGGAACCTCTCGTGTGATTCCGAGAAAGACCATCATGACGACAGGAGAGCGAAGCGCAGACCAGCGCTTTCCGGGGACTCCAACGGATCATCTCACTTCTGATTCCCTTGTATAATTCTTCTCCTCTCCTTGGTCCCTTTTGTTGTCGAGCTTGTATCGTTCTTTGGTATCTTCCTAATGAATTCCGGCGCGGCCCGGATTCGGTTCCTTGGGGCAGCGATCGAGCTGTATGACGGTGGGAGAGAGGTTGTGTGCTGTGTTCATACCGATTTTTGCCATCGTGGAGGCTCTCATCTGCGTCGCCGCCGATTGCTTCGACCACCGTCCGTTTCTCGTCCGCCGCTCCCCCCCGCCGAAGACCTTCGACTTCGCGAGGCTGGCACACGACTCACGCTGCTGTATCGACCATGTTCTTCTTCGCTACCGTTTTGTTTGCCTACAGTACTCGTCTTCTTTTGTTCCGAAGGCCCGGAATTAATTGTGGTGGTTTCTTTTTATATAATTTTTTTTATTGTCCCTGAAATCATTTCTTAAGGAAAAGATTGCTCTTTGTGGTTGAAGTTACGGTCAACGAGGTGGAGGCGCTGTACGAGCTCTATAAGAAGTTGGGCAACTCCATGACCAGCGACGGTCTCATCCACAAGGTAAATGATGCGCCTCGCTGATTCCTCGGTTTGCAATTGCTGCTGTTATCTCATGTAAGACGGACTGAGAGTAGTAGTGATTTGTCTCGATGGCCGCCATTCCTCCATCGATTATGGATGTTCGGGCAGCAAATCTTGCATGCCCTGCAACTTCATTTCGAAACCACCATTGAGCTTGCCAAGTGTTTCTCCCCTTTTTTGTCTCTTTCTTTGGCATGATTTCGACTTCTTGTTGTCGGTCGTCTACAAACGTGTTTCTAGGATTTCATTTGTCATTTCGAATTCAGTCTGGCTTTATCGGGCATCTTTTATTTAATTTTTTTTTGGGATGTGAAGGATCTTTGATCTCTGCCATGTAAGATTTTCTTAACCTATATGACCGGCATAATGTGTATTGGGACCGTGGGTCGTATTCCATGTAGCTGCTGTCACGGTGTCTATGTATCAAGCAAGCAGTATGTACTTTTTGACGCTGCTACTTGGTTCGATCCAACTGGTGTTCAAAACCTTGCTCGAAATGAAACTTTATGGTATCAGATGGCTTCACATCCAGGTGCTACACTTCCTTGCATAACGCATCATATGGTACTTACTACTTGGTGCAGAAGTAGAAAATGTAGGCATCGTATACCAATCTCGCTTCGATGGTGTGTTCCTTCATGCACTTCAAGTCGAGTACAGAAGATGTACAATGAAATGTTGCATGTCGTTGTTGCATCAAATATCGATAACTCGGTAAAAGTCTTAAAATGCACACAGCTTCGGTTCATATTTTATATAACTCGGTGTTTGGGCTTGGCTTCTTGCTATCACCAAGGTTTAAAACCTGATGCATGGCCAAATCTGGAGATGGACAGGTTATTCCTTTTGGTACCCGTTTCCACATCACTTTCTTACGGTCATCTCTCCATTGTCTTGCAGGAAGAACTTCAACTAGCATTATTCAACACTCTAACTGGCGAGAACCTTTTTCTCGACAGGGTAAGTGCCGCTAAATTATTCCCTTTTTTTTTTTTCAGTTTGACAAAAAAAAAAAGAAGCATTTTTAAATTATTTTAAGCGCTGACAATTGATAATTATTATTTGAAGAATGTTGTATTGGCCGATGCTGTGAGTGCAGCAATGTCCTTTTTAAAAAAAAAAACATCCTTTTTAGATTCTTACGGTGCAAGATTTGTGTGTCAACAAAAGCCACTCTGATTCAGCTGCATGACTACAACAGAAAAATTCCTTTTCCTGTTTTGTTTCTTTCTTCTATGTAATCGTGACGGATGAATGATGGTTTTTCTTCTTCTTCTTCTTCTTGCTTTTCTTAGGTTTTCGACCTCTTCGATGAAAAGAAAAATGGTGCCATTGGTTTTGAAGAATTTATCCGTGTCCTCTGTGTCTTCCATCCTTGCGCTCCCCTCGATGACAAAATCGAATGTAAGTGCTCAGGAGATTACTTTTGATTGGTTTGCTAAGCCACACCTCTCTTTGACAAGTGATTCTGCCTTGTGCATTTTCTGCAGTTGCATTCAGATTGCATGATCTTGGACAAACTGGGTTTATCGAGCGAAAAGAAGTGAGTTGCTATCCGCTAAAATTTAGACTCCTATTCTTGCCAAGAACAACAACTTGTTGAAGATGGCTCTGCAGAATTTGCATTTATGGTGCATAGAGTTGCCGAATTATATTGGAAATTACTGTGTGTTTACATTCAATGCCTTTATTTTCCAAAGTTTCTCCAGGGCCTCCTCTGTTAGATGTCTTCCAACAGGTATCGACCGGTAGCAACATAGTAGCCCCTAAAGCATGTCATACTCCGAAACCTTTTCCCGGTGGAGTTATTCTCCAAATCTTGCTTCCAAGCTTGCACGACTCCAACATTTTGAAACTTTCTCATCACAGATTTCTTTTTCTATTGTTTGTTTTTGCTTTTTTCTAGATGACGATCCTCCCTCGTATATGGATGAACATAACATGCTAGGCAAACAATTGTGGAAAAACCTGAAACCAATATTCATGTAGATTTCTTATCCTATTCCTTGTGTTTCCGTGATTTTGTTTCTTCTACTTACCAAAGCGTTATTCTTGTCTTGCGTTTGGCAAAACCTGGATGAAGAGTCCTCGTACTTTCCGGTTGCCTAAAGGCTCACATATTTTGCTTGATCACTGATATATAGCAGGCACATCCTATTCGTGCATATGTCACATATTGTGCGTGTGTTTTGTGTTTTTCACATACATCCGGATGATCCATCAGTCATGGATGTTTGATCTCTGAGTTGTGTTGGAATTTCTCAGGTAAAACAGATGGTGATCGCTCTTTTAAGGGAGTCAGACATAATGCTTTCGGATGATCTTCTGGAGGCCATACTGGATGTGGCATGTCATCTGAGACTTACCCCGTCTCTCCTTTTTAACTTTTTTATTATTTTTTTTTTGTTTCTCCCTTCTTCCTTTGAATTCTCACCCATTTTCCCTGGATTCTCATGCAGACATTTGCGGAAGCCGTCGACGGGGATGACAAAATTAACAGGGAAGAATGGAAGGACTTCGTCATGCGACGCCCTAATCTTTTGAAGAACATGACTCTTCCTTATCTCGAGTACGACGTCCTTTACCCTCTGTCTGCGTTGATAACATTCATTGGACTTTTATGGCAACCGAAATCATATTTTCCAATCACGACGGCCAGTGAATATATTTATACCAGGAATATACTTCCTGTTCTATTTGCTTGGCCAATTCCAGGCCCAAAATCTTGCGGGAATGATGCTACGGTTTGGTTGGCATTTCTTTCAGGGACGTCACGACAGCATTCCCCAGTTTCGTCTTCAACACCGAGGTTGAAGAGTAAGTCAAAGCAGGTCTCTCCGAGCATGCTCGCAAATGGAAAGATGATGACTCCTGGTGGAACGTGATTCATCCAAGATGCCCATCGATACGTGCCCTGTAACTCGGGTTCTCACATCCTTCGGTCGCTCCTTCAGCAGCTGCAACTTCGACCGCACGACTGACTTGGTGTTTTCTGCGCCCGTCATGTTTTGTTGGACAAAGCATTCACAATTGTTCAGATCCCTTCGTATTTGTATGGAATAATAATAGACTGAGATGGTGCTTTGCGACTATGGGGAGGGCAAATCTATCTTTTTTTATTTTTATTTTTTATATTTTTAGTTATAAAATAATTGTTTATATAAATTAATCATTTGTCAAGCGTGGATCATGCGGCCAAGCGCGAACGGAATGGGAAAGAGAGAGAGAGAGAGAGAGAGAGAGAGAGAGAGAGGAAAAAAAAAACAACCTTTGGGTGAAGAACTAAATTCAATAAACATATATAATACAGTAAAAGAGAACACTGGATTATAATGCTTGTAATGTTTAAACGAGTAATTTTTATGGAACTCGCAACACATCACCCACACAGAGAGAGAGAGAGAGAGAGAGAGAGAGAGAGAGAGAGTTAGGAGCACCGGATGATTCCATTGACCCTTGTGCACTTGGGGAGTGTCTCCACAATGAGAATGCAGTTCACTTGGACGAGCAGGCGGAGTTGGTGATTCGTGCCCGTCAATCGTTTGACATTGTCAAATCACATCCCACATCCTATCCCCTAATCGCGTGTCGGTGTTCGTGATTGAGCGATGCTCACGCCGTCGGCTTGATAGGCTGATCGAGGACGCCGAAGAGCATCATCTGACTTGGCAAGTGATGCGATGGGAAGCCAGCCTGTCAGCCTCTTTTGGCTTCATAAATTTTAAGATGCTCACGTCAGCCAAATCACTATTAGATCAGATGGTGAGGTTTCTCTCTCCTATGGTTTGAAGGATCATTAAAAAAAAAATAAAATAAAACAAAGAACAACGTAGGAAGCTGAAAACGATTTCCATTGCCGTAGAGAACACATAATGGAAAAGTCATTATTTCACTATGTTGGTTGATGATCTCGACGCACTAATCTTCGTCTTCTTCGGGGCACAGCCACCACGGATCTAATCTGCTTTGGAAGAGCGCAAGCGGTACGCTTTAAGATGGACGCCCGGCGCCACTGCCTCCAGGAAGATCCTCGCCGTCCCCTCGTGCGAAACCACCGCGGCCTCCTCCTCCACCAATGTCGCAGCGACGATCCCCCACCCACCGTCCTCGCCTCCGCCGCCCGCCGCCACCCACGCAACCATCGCCGCCTGCACCGGCCCAAGGCTCGGGTTGTACGCCGCCGACTCCAAGTACGACCCAGCGTACACCCTCTCGTCGACGTCCGCCACCGCGAAGCCCGCCGCGCATCCGCTGTAGGGCGCGTGCGACGCCCTCGCAGCCGCCTCCGCTGCCGCCCGCAGCCGCTGTTCCATCCCTCCTTCCCCGATCGCATCGGACAAACCCCGGCCCCCGCCGCCCCCGGGGACGACCGTCGCCCCGAGGGCGTTGTCGTGCGGCTCGAGGAGGAGGGGCACGCCCTTGTGAAGGAGGTCAGGGGGGCCGAAAGGGAGGGGAAGGAGGGAGGCGAGGGGGCGGAAGGCGGGTTCCTCGTCGGAGGTGACGAGGATCTGGATCTCCGCTGAGCCGCGGATCTCCTGGAGGAACTGCCGGCAATGGCCGCAGGGGACGGTGGAGACGGCGATGCAGCGGATGCCGGTTTCGCCGTGGGCGGCGGCGTTGGCCACTAGGAACTGCTCCGCGTGGACGGAGTGGTTGAGCGGCAGGCCGGGGAACTCCAGGTTCGCCCCGAGGAAGATCCTGCCGCTCGTCCCTAGTCCGACGGCTCCGACGCGGTAGTTGGAGATGGGCGGCCGCGCCAACCGCTGGGCGGCGGGGACCAGGAGCGGGAGGAGCTCGGTGACGGCGGCGACGCCCGCCTCCTCGGCCATCGCCTCTGCCTCCTCCGCCTGGATCAAGAACCTCCCGCCCGTCAATCTCGCGGGCTTCTCTTCCATCCTCTCTCTCTCTCTCTCGAAAGAGTTAAGAATCGGATCAAAAAGTGCACGAAACAAAAAAAGATTGCATCAAAGGAGAGGACGGGGGTTGTCCTCTACGCATGGTGATAAAGCGGAGGGCAACGTATGCTATTTAAATGATTCGAAGAGAACATGGCCTAAACACAAAACACAGAACCAATCGGTGCTCACCCTCTGCACTAAAAATTAATAATGGTAATAAAATAATAAATCCGTGCGCACCCCTCCACCTCAACTTGCCTGCCTGGTCTCCGGCGAGCCACCCATCAGGGAAACAGCGCCTGCCATTGGCGGAAAGCCCGCGGCTGGGGGCCGCGGAGGTTGAAAGGTCAATTTTAAGTGGGGCCCACTACCCTGATGGCTGGCTTCTCCGAGACACAAAAGCCGCAGGGCGGGAAGGCCGGTTGGAAGAGCGTGCAAATAATTCCAACGTTCTATCGACGTCGGTGCTGATAATTGAAACTTGCTTATCCTACCGTGTTACCTCAACGCTGACTCCGTTGGACGGTCCAAGTTGGATGTTTAGTCTGGAGCCGATCAGGTCTTCTTTGTCTTCGTCCTGAGATGGTGCCGATCGATTTGTTCGTATCCTCCTCCAAATTCTCCCCCCCCTTAAGATTGTACGGATGGTGTGACCCATCCGAAGGTCTTAAAAGATTTGAGAGATTTGATTACATTTTTGAGAGAAAAAAGATTTATGTTTTAGAATGCACTTGAATAATCGTTTTATAACGACGACATTCCAGTATTATTGCATCCGTAATAGACGTAGTTACGAAGGAGAGACTATGTTTCTTACGAACTCAACTTCAGTCATAATGCACTAAACTCAAGATGCGGTAATGTTTGACCCATTCGATCGTGTGCTTATGTGCTAACCATATGACATTGAGATGTCGATCGTGTTGTGTCGAGGTGTCAAACATATGGACTCATTAGTCACCTTATGCTCGGTTGATAATACATCAATACGGTGTCCTCGTTCAAATGGATCAAGGGGAGCGCTGGTCCACAACTTATCAGGTTTGCTTTTGGGATTGCTGCGCTTCTTTGCAGGTTCCTTCGCTACCTTAGCTCGTCCCTTCTATTTTTAGTTCGTTGGTCTGCGGAGGAAAGCTTCTTGTTCGATAAGAGCGGATGCGCTGTTTCGTTCTTGTTGATTGCATGAGGGAGGGGAAGTGATGTGTGCTTTCTGGCCGATATGGCTGGCCGAAGACGATGCCCACCGTTCGACCTACTTGGTGCTCCGCAGGGAATTGGCGCTTAGCGAGGAAGAGGAGGTCCACGCAACAAGGCATGCGCTTTGTGTTGTTGCTTGCGCCAGCGAGAGAAAGGAACTGGCTTCTTTGGTTCCATTAGCGGATTCCATGGTGATCGTCCTACAGTGAAGGAACTAGCCGGACTACTCGTACGCACTACCGACTGCAAAGCAACATGACGGGCTTTAGAACAGGAGATGGCTTAATTTTTTTATGCGTGTTGATTTGTACCGACCTAAAACACATGAAGATAATGCATGAGCGACTCCAGTGGCAGTGTCTTGGCATTTTCTTTGGTCGAATTATTGGTCCATTCTTCCGATGTTGCTTCTTCTCACTGTGCTCTGCCTTTTCTTTAGTGCAAGTGGCCAACAGGCGTTGGGATCTCTCCATCCGTCGACTACTATGTTTCTGGCAGTCTTATCCACTGATGACGGTCCCAAATATGCAAGTTATCATTCAGGCTAGCAAAAAACTGGATGTGCAATTGATCCTGTTTCCAATAACTAGCTAAACCCTGGGGAATCCTGCTACGTACCTCCTCGACGGATGCGGGTTTCAAAAGAACAACAGATCTACTTGCGGCAAATGAGGCTCGAAAGAAGTGAACTGTCCGTTGGGCTGAGAGCCCAGTTCAGCCCGTATGAACTTTAGCAGCCCATAGTCCTCCTCTTGTTAACTCTAATTTAACCTAAAACCTAATTATATATAGAGGCTAATGGTGGCTACGAAATTAAGAGATTAATATTGTAGCAAAGGACAATATCTTCACAGCAACATTAGGGATTCAAAGAGAGGAGAAAAGGACAGAAAAATAAGAGAAAAAGAAAGGGAAGAAGATAAGAAAAACACAGAAATTGTTCTTATTCATCCAAACAGTTTCTCATCTCAGGTTAGATCAGATCTACAGTGAGTTTTTCTGTGATTGCTTAAGCGAGGTTTTTGGATATTGTGCACAGTGACGTGATCCTTGTATCCCAGTTATTCTCTTGTGATCGTTACTTAGGTTTTGGGCAAGAGATTCGAGAATTGTACATTCATTATTTTTATAGTGGATTTTCTCTGGTTTGCCCCGTGGTTTTTACCCTTCACGTTGAAGGGGTTTTTCACGTAAATCTTGATGTTCTATTTGATTGAGATTTCCGTTTAATTCCGCTGTGTGTTACGGCTTGCTAGTATTTGTTCATATACAAAAGTTATTGTTTGTTGCTTATCCTTTTATTCCCTGTCACTGTCGTCCAGGGTGAAGCCTAAAGCTTAAAGCTTGCAGCTATTACTTTCATAGGCTAACATAACGACGATGCCTATATTATTGTCACGCTGGCGTCCTAGTTACTACGTTAAGTTAGCTTTTTGGTTGACGAGGCTTGCTTGACAGATTGATGATTCTTCAGTTCACTGTATGCTTTATATCTGGACCTGTCAAATTTTGAATCAGCTCGCTGGAGTTGTGACATCAAATGAAAATAAAATTTTAAAAAAATTACCAAAGGATTCTAACTACTCACATTACGAAGGAGAATAAGAATAGAAGACAAGATCTTTACCATACTTGAAGTATATTTCATAGGTTTAGAGGATGTCTTTATTTATGCTAGTCGCAGATCTTGAAAATTAGCTAACTAACAATGTAAAATAATTGAAAGAAATATAAAAAATAATAATATAA
Source organism: Musa troglodytarum (assembly GCA_023547065.1). Taxonomy (NCBI): domain Eukaryota; kingdom Viridiplantae; phylum Streptophyta; class Magnoliopsida; order Zingiberales; family Musaceae; genus Musa; species Musa troglodytarum. The sequence goes on along the minus strand of CP097510.1, from coordinate 61,341,837 downwards.
GATAAATAAAAATGATAAGTGAATAATCTTAGGCTCTTTGAGAATAGTTTCTTTTACTTGTTCCGTATTAATCCTCTCCACTTGAGAAAAAACTCACCCTTGGATTTATGTTTGGGTACAACGAATTTTCATTTGGAAAGTAGTCATATAAGTCAACCACATTGAAGGTTTTTGAGATCCCTCAATCATCTAGTAAATGAATCACATAAGCATTATTATTGATTTTCTTTAAGTTTTTTGAGGGACCATATTTTTTCGATTTCAATTTATTATAAGTACTTAAAGAAATCTCTCTTTTTGCAAATATATCATAACAATATCTTTTTCTTTGAACACCTTCTCTCTCATACGCTTGTTAGCTGCTTTCTTATACTTAGCATTAGTAGTTTTCAACTTTTTATTCACTTCAGCTTGGGTTGATTATACTTGCTCAACTACGTTGTTAATTGCTACACTCATTTCGGGAGTCTTTGGTAGGTGAACTAAATCTAAAACATGCTTCAGTACTTTCTTATAAACAACAAAGAATGGTAACACTCTGATAGAACTATGAATTGTGCTGTTATAGGCAAATTCAGCTAGTGAGAATGCAAAATCTCAGCATCTTAATTTGTCATCACAAATGTAATGAATCGAGTTTTCTATACTTCTCTTTGTCAAGAGTAGATCGTGTTGTCGGAGTAGAAAATTGTTGGGTAGTAATTAAAGGTCAAGTTAACAATATTTCAGCCTTTAATGCCATATTATGGGTTTCATCTACTATCCATATCAAGAGTTAAAGGCATTCTATCTTGAATTACAAATTTCAATCTATTGATGTACCTTGTTATCTGTTAATCTTTTAACTCTAATCAGTTATATCTGGTTGGAAGACATAAGTAAGAACTCATCAATATACTCGGATACGCATCGAGTACCTTGAATGCAATTTTGGTATTGAAGTTGCTTCATCTTTTGTCATGTTTGTATTGGCGCATTTTCTTATCTTCTTTTATTATTCTGTAATATATTCTACTAAGTTGCTGCACCTCCTTTCAACTTGTATACAACAAGTTTAACTTATTTATAATCAGGAACATCTATCACCTTAAAGTAGTGACTAGAAAAACTCCAACGCTGAGGTGGCCATTAAAATCGGGGAGGTCTACTCTGAGGAGGTAATAATCAAATAGCCTACTTCGTATCGATGATGCTTGATATCTTTTGTATATTTCATTGTCATCTTCTGAGTTGTCATCGTATACTATATACTATTGGTTGTTGTGGGCAGATAGTACCATGTTGTTTGAAGTGTCGAGGTTAAGCAATACCTGCACCTCTTCTTTGGTTAGTTCTGTGATAGTTCATAATTTCTTCTTCGTCCAACTCAGATTGCAGGCTTACGTTGGTGATTAGGGTGGCCATAAGCATCAATTATGGTACTGTTGATCCTACCATCATCATGAACTTTGTTGGTGCCTAAACCTAAGTTAGTGACTATACCCCAAATCCCTCGGAGTTATTGAGTTATCATCGCTTCTTGTGCTTGTAACATCGCCCATAGGGCTAACACTCCCTGATCATTATTGTTGGAGTTGTTGTCATTGCCTTCATCACGAAAGTCATCACTCTCGAAATTGCTATGGCCATCGTCGATAATATTATTGCCATTATCATCATGATCATCGCTAGACCTCATCTTAATGGGCTGTAGAGTTATGCTTAGTAAATTAAGTTTCTAATAAATAAGATCCACTATAAACATACTTCTTAATTTCCTAACTACAAACCTATTATACTAACACCAAGAACAAAACTTTGACATCAATTGATGTAGAACATAAATAAAAAAAAAAATACTACTAGAAATAATTTTAGCAACTGATCTTATAAGGGAGGATGAGAGAAATCAACTCCTTGTAGAGGGAAAAAAAATCTTTACAGAAAGATATTACTTTTTTTTTATGATTTCATAGGCTTAGAAGAGGTTTTTATTTATTCTAATTTTAGATCTTAAAAATAAATTAACTAATAATGTGGGATAATTAAAAAACAAAAAAAAAATAACAAATGGGGTTGTAGAATCTTCAAGCAAATGAGAGTACATGCTTTCTTTCTTACTCTTCTTTTTTTTGGGGGGGGTTTGTATGGCTTAATTGTCCTGGTAAAGAAGAGGTACATCTCAATATCTAATGCGACTGCAGTCCACATCTCACCTTCCAATCAGATGATCAGCACGGTATGGATTGTGGATCTGTACGCCAAAACTTGGATAAATCTAATCGATATTTAGAGGTACGATTCTTGGATTTGGATTAATAATGGTGGAATCGACCCGATGACTCCACTGTCTCAGCCGTCTACTGCTGGGCTCGGGCCGGGCCCGAACGTGGTCCAACCCGACCTTCGGATTCTTATGCGGGCCTGGCCGTCAGGGAGACGCTGTCGCTCCGACGATCGTCGTGCATTTCTTATCGTCGGTGCAACTGTTAAACCATTTAGGTTTGCGGTCAAAAATGGAACTTGGATTGGCCGGCCAAAAGTAGGACACCTTATCGACTATCTATACAAACATATGACTGTCCTAATCTTGGGTAAGCATAACCTTCGATGGACGAGCATTCGAGTGCAGTCAGTGCTGGAATCAAACCCGACGTGAACGACGCTCGTCGAACCATACATCGATAGATATGGTGGGAGAGGCGGCGATGCGGATAATTAGTATTGTCGTTACGATATTTTTCCGTTGGCACCGCACGCCGGGACGGGACGGGACGGGACAGGCTCTGGGAATGCAGGGTGAGGGTGTCGTGTGTTTCGGGGTTTGCAGCTGCTTTGTTTTGTCGCACAGCGGCTTGCTTGTATTGGCGCAGCGCGGTGGCTTAACGAGCGACGCTTACTTGAAAAGGGCACCGTCGATTGGCCGGCCGGAACGAAGTTATCTACTGGGTTTGCGGGGGAGCGATTTCGATCTGCCTGTAATCTAAGCGCTCCAAAACCGTAATCGGTCGGTAAGTTTTGAGGCATTCTCTCATGAGGTCCAACAGTTGTATACATGTATATATTATATTATATATTAGAAATAAGTTCTTCGACGGGACATGAGTTCCACTCCCCACTCATCGATCGAAGCCCGATGCTGCTTCCGGCTGATGGTTGGCTCCGAGGTGCGCACAATGTGAATGTGTTGAAGGGTCGAATCCGTCATATCACGGGTGGGAGATGTTGAGCTTCGACTCGTAGCCGAGCCGCAGGGGAGAGGGGAGGCGGGGCGGGGAAGGCAGTAAGTGGAGGTTTTACCTTTGCCCGCTTCTCTCTCCTTCGGCCATTGATCGTAGCTGGCTGGAGAAGGGAAGACGAACGACGAGTGTAAGCAGCGGAAGAGAGAGAGGGAGAAAAGAAAGAGACCATTGATTGATTCCCGGTGCAGCGAAGTCAGAGCCCTTCCAACACTTGGCCGTCCCTCCTCAGAAACATCCACCACTCACGAACCTGTTCCCCAACCCCTTTTTCCCATCTCCCCTGCCCTCCTCCTCTCCGAACCTCCCACCCTCCTCTTCCTCCTCCTATCCTCATTGCATTTATTTCCCCACCCCCGCCTTCCTCTTTCCTCTCGCTCTATCTATACTTCTCGTATTCACCACCGCCATCATCATCTCCACCTTTCCCATTCCCCACCACTAGCTAAGCGACAGTCGTTGCCGCTGCCATGGCCGGGATGAGCAAGCTGGAGGCGCCCGTCGCCTCCTCCCGCAGCAGCAACCCCCTCGACGCGGCGGAGCACCGAGCCACCCGACGGAGGAAGATGGTCTCCAAGCAGCGCGGCCGAAGGGCCCGCCGTCGCCCTGCGTCCGACGCCGACGCCGCCTCTGTAAGCCCCCTTCCCTGTGCCGCCCCTCCCCTCCTTTCCGTCTCACGTCGAGGTCGTTATAGATTACCGTGTCTCGTGTCACGTCGGGAATTGATGGGCTTCGTAGAGACGGGCCTCTTGATCTGGGTAGGCCATTGTCATGGTCCATCCGGGCCGTGCAGTGCGTCCGAAGCCCCTACCCTTGCCGTCGACCATCTTCATCACAAGATGTCTGATGCTGCATCTCTCGGGCCGGATGCAAGCCTTCCAGTGCATCGAGAGCGCAGTCACTCCGACGCTTATTAGATAGCGCTAAGAAAAATGAGGACGAGGTCAAATCAGGCGGATTGCTTGGAGATTATGTGATGCCGTCCTCCCTCGTCGCAACAATTTTTTTACATATATACACATAGCAACAGACGAGCTTCTGATGGCAAAGACAAAAAAAAAAAAAAAATGTGGCATTCTTCATCCATCAGGGGGAAGAAAGGCGAAACGATCGGCGGAAACATGTGCAGAACGACGAATGGATCGTTTTAGTTCATCCATAAATTAAGAATCATGCCAGTTGACGAGATGTGGCTCTGCGGTTCGTTCTAGTTTAGTGCATTAAGAGCCCGATCATACAAGGAACGATATTGTTCTTTGTGTGACCATTTCAGCTGTCAAAATTTGTCACTTAATTCTATTACAGTGCTTCGTGCGGAAGGGTTTGGGCTTTGTAGCTTCTCAGCAATCGCCTACTCTTTCTTAAGATTTGCTGATGAATCTTGTAAGGCAACAGGGGAAGTGGCTAATGGAATGTGCATCTCCTCGTGACAGGGATCCGCGCTGGATTTGAATGTGCCAGCCCTTGATCCTGACGTAAGGTTTAGGTGATGCATATGTGTATCTTTGTTATATCGAATGCAAACGTGTTTTTTTTTTTTTGGGAGAAATATGCTCATCCTTGCTTTCTAGCAAGCTGTGGATGGATTGAGATTTCTGCTGCAAAAGGAGCTCAGGAACAGTGATGTTAGCCAACTCGGAAGAATCGTTCTCCCGAAGGTCACCAACACTCGGAACATTTCCCGCATTTCAATTTTCTCTGCGAATCATGCATCATCTGTTTCTTTGTTTCTGCTCTTCCACATGACAATTTGCAGAAAGAAGCAGAGGCCCACCTTCCCAATCTGACCTCCAGGGACGGCATCGTCATGAACATGGACGATTTGGAGAACCTTCAAGTCTGGACCTTCAAGTACAGGTTTCGTGCAGCAAGCTAATTATTTTTCTTTACGATATCCTGCTTCATACGACTATCAAGTATACGAATGTGGCATTGCGTTTTCACATACATTTTGGATAAATCTATGAACACTCTCACTCGTAATCGGGAGAGGTTTCCTCGGAAGTAGTAAACACACGCTGGTCTACTAGCTTTTGGTCACTTGTGTTTCTCCAGAAAAATACTTTTTTTTTCTGACGGCTGACATGCCATTAAATTTAGAGATCCATCCATCAGGGGATTTCCCCCGCACTTGGTGGTACAGAAAGTTAATGTTCTTCTATCGTCATTCTCATTCTGTGACATCTCACATTTCTCACGTCTTCGGCAGATTTTGGCCCAACAATAGGAGCAGGATGTACATACTGGAGAACACGGGTGAGCACCCCTCCTTAATCTCAGATACGTGTGTGCTGATCTGACCTCGCCTGATTTCATTACAGGGGACTACGTCAAGGAGCATCACCTCGAGCTTGGGGATTTTATCATGATATACAAGGATGACAGCAAAGACCGATATGTATGCTCCTCCCCCGGCCTTTTTGCATTCTCCATGCGATTCTCTCTTCCTCTTCTTCTTCTTCTTCTGCCGACGATGATGCACATGGCTAATTGTTAGGTAATTCGAGCCAAGAAGGCCGGAAGCTCAGAGCCTTCGGTTGCACCTGCAGATGAGGGCATCTTCGACTCCATCTTGCCGGACATTGTGGTCGGCAGCGTGAGATACTCGGACCTCTTTCTGCCACTGGCGGAAGGCATGAACGTTGCATATGGCTACGGACTAAGCTACGCGTTCGAGGAAGATATCCCCATGACGTTCCCTGATGGAAGCACCGGAAGCTAACGAGTCGGCGCCCATGGTCGGATGGGAGCTCGTCATTTAACTATGTTTGTGATTCTCATAGACTTGACGTACACTACACCTTAAAATAAGCAGCAACCACAAAACTCTCCACCCTCGGCTGTTGATGTTGCCTAGTGACCATTTTGTGATAATAAATGCAGATAGGTACCCTGAACCATCTGATTCTATTTCACTCCTATGATCGTTTAATTTTTATACATATTTTTTGCTAATTAATTATCATAGTTGCAATACAGCTTATAGATGATTGTTAAGATGGCATCTGATGTTTTTTTTTTTTAGCATGATTATGCCAAAGGTGCCACAGTGACAGGCACGAGATAAATTATGCCAAAGTTGCGTGAGGTCAGGAAACCCGACCCCTACCTTATGCTAAGGTGTGGAGGTTGGGAAGCCCGACCTCCACCTTCATCGAGGCAATGAAATCGAGAAACTCGACCCTCGCCTTACGCCAAGACATAGAGGTTGAGAAGTTTAATTACCGACTTCGGTAAAGACGAGATGGAGCCCATCGTGAGGACCAAACCTACGACCACCTAGGGAGGTCGATAAACTTGACCCCTACCTTACGCTAAGGTGTGGAGGTCGGGAAGCTCGACACCCCCTCCCCCTTTGCCAAAGATAAGGAGGTTGGGAAACTCGACCCCTGCCTTCATCGAGATAGGGAGATCAGGAAACCCGACCCTGGCTTCGTCGAGGTGTAGAGGTCGGGAAACCTGACTATTGTCTTGTGTCGAGGCATAGAGGTCAAGAAGCTTGACCCGTGTCTTCGCCAAAGATAGGGAGGTTGGGTTTCTATCCAATCAAGGTGTGTTTCTCAACGATACAAGGGGCAGGTTGGTAATGGATTGCCACCAATAGTGCTCGAGCATGATAAATTAGATGTACTAAACGTATTAGATATGACACAAGATCGATGATGGATCAAATAGGTATAAATTTGACATGTCGAATGAACTAAATGCCACACTTTGGACCCCTCTCGTGAGAGCCCCAAAGCACGCCTTAGGGGGTGTTAGGGGTATTAAAAATGACGTGACACCTGGTCTTCGGTCGTACACTCGGATGACGTCATCGCCCCTCCTGCGCTCCATTAATCCCACGATTTGATCGCCCGACGTCGCTTCTCCTCTGCTATGCCCCAACTACTCGCCAAGTTGACCACGGTACCGACCTGCGGGGTCAGGTCCGTATCCCACCCACAGACGTGACCGGAAGCATGCCATCCGACCTATTTAGGCTGAGTGGGTAAGACAGGTGAAAAAGGGGGGGGGGGACGAAGGGTGGGGAAGGAACCAGCACTCAGGAGAAGAAGGGAGAGGAGGAGAAAGAAGAGGAGGAGAAGGAGGAGAAGGAGGAGGAGGGGAAGAAGACTCTCTTAGCCACTCTCCCCCTCGCTGCATAGCAGCCACCTTCCCCTCACGCATGGCAGCACCAGAGCTCCCACGCATGGCAGCACCCGAGCTCCCACGCCGCATGGCAGCATTCGAGCTCCCATCGCTGCATGGCAGCACCAGAGCTCCCATCGCGCATGGCAGCACCTCGGACTCCCCTCCACGCATGGCGGCACCACAGTTCCCACGCTGCATGGCAGCACTAGAGCTCCCCGCTGCATGGCAGCACCGAGCTCCCATCGCATGGCGCGAGCTCCGCCGCATGGCAGCACCAGTTCCCATCGCTGCATGGCAGCATTCGAGCTCCCATCGCTGCATGGCAGCACGAGTTCCCACGCCGCATGGCAGCACCAGAGCTCCCGCTGCATGGCGCACTGAAGCTCCCATCGCTGCAAGGCAGCGGGCGAGCTCCACGCTGCATGGCAGCACTAGAGCTCCCGCGCATGGCAGCACCGAGCTCCCATCGCATGGCAGCACCGAGTTCCCACGCTGCATGGCAGCACTAGAGCTCCCCGCTGCATGGCAGCACCGAGCTCCATCGCCGCATGGCAGCACCGAGTTCCCACGCATGGCAGCAGCCGAGCTTCCTCACTACATGGCAGCACCTGAGCTCCCATTGTTGCATGGCAGAACCGACCTTCCATCGCGGAGAGGTGCAGCATTGACTTCGAGACCTCGGCAGTCAAAGGATCTCTCTCTATCTCTCTCTCTATGAAACACTCACTCACTCCCATCCGACACTGACTTGAGCGTCGGAGGGGTCGGGCGGAGCATCCGACCCGACCTGTATGCAGGAACCGAGGGGCATGCAGCGAGATGGCCACCAGATGAAGGAGCCAGCCCTGGCCGAGCGGACGATCAGCTTCTCCCGACCCAACGTCGCCTTCCTGCCCGGAGATTCGATGAGGCGACCCTTGCGCATTCGGACCCGAACCCAGCCGCGACGGCCCCGAGGCCACGGTAAAAAGTTGTTCCCCTAACAGATTGGCGCTAGAAGGAGGGCCCGTTGTCGCAAGGTCAGCCCCATCTAATCTCCAAAGCCTGAGCTACAGTGCTCGGCCCACGCTCAGGCGTTGCTGCGTGGTTTGGTACCTAGCTGCTCGGCAGCGGAAGCCCGAGCTGCGATGCTCGGCAACATCGCTGCGTCGCTGCCTCATGCAGCCACTCGGCCAAAACTGAGCTCGAGTGCGCTGCTCGGCAGCCGAGGCCCGAGCTACAGTGCTCGGCACCCACGTTCAGCATTTCGCTGCGTGGTTTGCAGCTGCGCCCAGCAGCTGCTCGGCAGCGAATGTCCGAGCTGCGATGCTCGGCAGCGCTATGCTGCGTCGCTGCCTCACGCAGCAGCACGGCCAAAACTGAGTCCGAGTGCGCTCGGCAGCCGGCCCGAGCTACATGCTCGGCACCCACGCTCAGCATTTCGCTGCGTGGTTTGCAGCCAGCGGCTCCGGCAGCAAATGCTCGAGCTGCGATGCTCGGCAACGCCACGCTGCGCGCTGCCTCACGCAGCCACTCGCCAAAACTGAGCCCGAGTGTGCTGCTCGGCAACCAAGCCCGAGCTACGCGTGCTCGCACCCACGCTCAGCATTTTGCTGCGTGGTTTGCAGCTACGCACCGGCAGCAAAGCCCGAGCTGCGATGCTCGGCAATCCTCGCTGCGTGCGCGCCGCTGCGTCGCGCCTCACGCAGCCGCCAAAATCGAGTCCGAGTGCCGCTCGGCTAAGCCCGAGCTACATGCTCGGCACCCACGCTCAGCGCGTGTTTGCTGCTGCACCCAGCAGCTGCTCGGCAGCGAATGCTCGAGCTGCGATGCAACGCACGCTGCGTCGCTGCCTCACGCAGCCACTCGCCAAAACTGAGCTCGAGTGCGCTGCTCGGCGAGGCCCGAGCTCGATGCTCGGCACCCATGTTCAGCATTTCGCTGCGTGGTTTGCAGCTGCACCAGCAGCTGCTCGGCAGCGAGCTGCGATGCTCGGCAATCCTCGCGTGCTGCGCCTTGCGTCGCGCCTCACGAGCCGCCGCCAAAATCGAGTCGAGTGCGCTCGGCGAAGCCCGAGCTACAGCTCGGCACGCTCAGAGCTGCGTGTTTGCAGCTACGCAAGCAGCTGCTCGGCAGCGAATGCCCGAGCTGCGATGCTCGGCAACGCTACGCGCGTCGCTGCCTCACGCAGCCGCCGCCAAAACTGAGCCCGAGTGTGCTGCTCGGCAACGCCCGAGCTATGCTCGGCACCCACGTTCACATTTTTTGCGTGGTTTGCAGCTGCACCGCTGCTCGGCACAAAGCCTGAGCTGCGATGCTCGGCAACGCTTGAGCTGCGTCGCTGCCTCACGCAGCAGCTCGCCAAATCTGAGCCCGAGCGCCTCCTCGGCAATCCGAGCTACGGTGCTCGGCACCCACGTTCAGCGTTTCGCGTGGTTTCTGCAGGGCTACTCGGCCCGAAGCCAGTGCGCTCGCCACCCACGTTTGGCACTTCACTGCGTGTATTATAGCTGCACCAAGCAGCTGCCCGGCCAAAAATTACCCGAGCCATGCTCGCCATGACGATGCTCGATTGTTGTTACTCCTTTGCAATATCTTACGGACTTCTCACCGAGTTGAGCGGCCATGCAACTTAATCTGCATGTACCACTCGAGCGACAATCTCATGGGGTAAACATGGCAACAGATCGGCAACCGGGGCGCTCAGTGGAGAAGCTCCCCACGAGGTGACCTCCCTCATCTGCAAGCCATTGCTGCAGCAGGCGGTCGTCCATCGCCAAAGAATTCTGCAGCAACGAGCTGAACTTCGGGCCTTGGCGGCTCGGCCACACACATCCCGAACGGCGGTTCGGCGATACTGGTTTTCTAGGTCTTGAGCGGCAGCTCGACCACTAATATTCTGGGCCTTGAGCGGCGGCTCGGCCACACACATCCCGAACGGTGGTTCGGCGATTCTGGTATTCTAGGTCTTGAGCAGCAGCTCGACCACTAGTATTCGGGCCTGAGCGGCTCGGTCACACACCCACATCCCGAACGGCGGTTGGCTATCATGGTTTCTCGTGTCGCAGCGTGACCTCGACCCCTTGTACCAAAATGACGGGTCGGGTGCAGGAGGACCTGCGCGCTGCCTCAACCCCGACTTCCGGACGTCGGCTTGGCGGAATCGGGCGTCTCCTCGACCCCTTCATCCCGAACGGCAGTTCGGCTATCATGGTTCTTCAGGTCGTGTGCGTGACCTCGACCCCTTGCTCCAAAACGACGGGTCGGTAAGCAGGGAGGACCTTGCGCGTCTCAACCCCTGACTTCCGGACGTCCGCTTGGCAATGGGTATCGGGCGTCTCCTCGACCCCTTCATCCCGAACGGCAGTTCGGCTATCATGGTTCTTCAAGTCGGGTGCGTGACCTCGACCCCTTGTAACAAAATGACGGGTCGGTAAGCAGGGAGGACCTTGCGCGTCTCAACCCCTGACTTCCGGACGTCGGCTTGGCAACGGGTATCGGGCGTCTCCTCGACCCCTTTCATCCCGAACGGCAGTTCGGCTACTCTGGTTTCCCAGGCCTTGAGCGGCGGCTCGGCCACACACACACATCCCGAACGGCAGTTCGGCTCTCATGGTTTTTCAAGTCGTGTGCGTGACCTCGACCCCTAGTACCCAACGACGGTCGCAACAGGACTGACGCCGCCCTTACCTCGAGCGGCTGCTCACCGACTGGTTCAACTGGCCTAAGCGCGAGTCTGAACCCCTGATTAGGGGACGTGGGGTTGGCAAACGGAACTCGGGCGTCTCCCCGACGCCATTATGCTGAACGGCAGGTCGGTACTTGATCTTGAGCGGCGGCGCGATCATCGGCATCTTAGGCCTTGAGCGTGGCTCGCCCTATTTCCCGAACGGTTCGGTGACTATGGCTTCGGGTCTTGAGGTTCCTCGACTTTTATCCCGAACGGTGGTTCGCATCGGATCTCGAGCTTCCTCGATCATCGGTTTTCCGGGTCTTGAGCGGCGCCTCGACCCCGTATCCTGCAAAGGACTTCGGTCAATTATGACACGACACGGTAGAACTTCCGCCCGAGATCTCAGTCGGCAACCAGGTTCTTCCGAGCAACACCCTCAAAAACCGTCCCGCAGGAGTGGCTTTTTGAGGGGGGGTATGTTAGGGGTATTAAAAATGACGTGACACCTGGTCTTCGGTCGTACACCCGGATGACGTCATCGCCCCTCCTGCGCTCCATTAATCCCACGATTTGATCGCCCGACGTCGCTTCTCCTCTGCTATGCCCCAACTACTCGCCAAGTTGACCACGGTCCCGACCTGGGGGGTCAGGTCCGTATCCCACCCACAGACGTGACCGGAAGCATTCCATCCGACCTATTTAGGCCGAGTGGGTAAGACAGGTGAAAAAGGGGGGGGGGACGAAGGGTGGGGAAGGAACCAGCACTCAGGAGAAGAAGGGAGAGGAGGAGAAAGAAGAGGAGGAGAAAGAAGAGGAGGAGAAGGAGGAGAAGGAGGAGGAGGGGAAGAAGACTCTCTTAGCCACTCTCCCCCTCGCTGCATAGCAGCCACCTTCCCCCTCGCTGCATGGCAGCACCAGAGCTCCCACGCTGCATGGCAGCACCCGAGCTCCCATCGCTGCATGGCAGCATTCGAGCTCCCATCGCTGCATGGCAGCACCAGAGCTCCCATCGCTGCATGGCAGCACCAGAGCTCCCACGCTGCATGGCAGCACCCGAGCTCCCATCGCTGCATGGCAGCATTCGAGCTCCCATCGCTGCATGGCAGCACCAGAGTTCCCACGCTGCATGGCAGCACCCGAGCTCCCTCGCTGCATGGCAGCACCTGAGCTCCCATTGCTGCATGGCAGCACCAGAGCTCCCACGCTGCATGGCAGCACCCGAGCTCCCATCGCTGCATGGCAGCATTCGAGCTCCCATCGCTGCATGGCAGCACCAGAGTTCCCACGCTGCATGGCAGCACTAGAGCTCCCCCCGCTGCATGGCAGCACCTGAGCTCCCATCGCTGCATGGCAGCACCAGAGCTCCCACGCTGCATGGCAGCACCCGAGCTCCCATCGCTGCATGGCAGCACTAGAGCTCCCCCCGCTGCATGGCAGCACCTGAGCTCCCATCGCTGCATGGCAGCACCAGAGTTCCCACGCTGCATGGCAGCACTAGAGCTCCCCCCGCTGCATGGCAGCACCTGAGCTCCCATCGCTGCATGGCAGCACCAGAGTTCCCACGCCGCATGGCAGCACCCGAGCTTCCTCACTACATGGCAGTACCTGAGCTCCCATTGTTGCATGGCAGAACCGACCTTCCATCGCGGAGAGGTGCAGCATTGACTTCGAGACCTCGGCAGTCAAAGGATCTCTCTCTATCTCTCTCTCTCTATGAAACACTCACTCACTCCCATCCGACACTGACTTGAGCGTCGGAGGGGTCGGGCGGAGCATCCGACCCGACCTGTGTGCAGGAACCGAGGGGCATGCAGCGAGCTGGCCACCAGATGAAGGAGCCAGCCCTGGCCGAGCGGACGATCAGCTTCTCCCGACCCAACGTCGGCTTCCAGCCTGGAGATTCGATGAGGCGACCCTTGCGCATTCGGACCCGAACCCAGCCGCGACGGCCCCGAGGCCACGGTAAAAAGTTGTTTCCCCTAACAGGGGGCATAAATGTAAGGAGTACACCATCAACTAATCTTCATCCAACATGTGACCATCGAGTAGTGTCTCGGGTGAAAAGAGAGGACGTAGGCCACGCTCCAATCGTCTGCCCACACGGGCAAGGGTTTAAGAGGACTGCCCTCTTCCCCTATCACCCACGTGAACAAGAGGTCAAAAAGAGATTGTTGGGAGCGGTTAGAGGTTATCCTTGATTTACAATTAGGTATTGATAAGGGTATTAAGTATGACGAGACACCTGGTCTTACGTAAATGCAGTGGTGGCGTCATCGCCCCTCTGCGCTCAACCGCCCACGATGTGACAGCGGCGTCGCTTCTCCTCGGCATCGCCCCAACTACGCCATGACCACGGCACCGACCTGCGTGGTCAGACCCGTACACCACTTACAGACAGTCGGAAGCACTCCCTCCGTCCAACCTATTTAACCCGAACAGGTAGGACAAGGAGGGGGGGATGATCTTCTTCTTCTTCTTCCCATAAACACTCCAAGAGGTGAGTAGACTCGGACACCCCGCAATTCCCTCTCTGAGGAACTCCGGCTGACGGGCCGACACTGACTTGGGCGTCGGAGGGGTCGGGCGGAGCATCCGACCCGCCTTGCTGCGGGACTCGTCCCGAAGGCCGAGGCGCGCGCCGCCTTCGGAGCTTCGGACGAAGCGCGGCGAGCCATCGGCGGGCCCGAACCACACGAGACGACCCGGTTTCGGATTTCGCGCGCGCCAGAGTCACGGTAAAAGTTGTTTCCCCTAGATTGGCGCTAGAAGGAGGGCCCGTGCAGCCGAAGGACTACTGCTCCACCCTCCACGAGTCATGGGCGAAAGGTCGCCGCCGGTGGCTTTCTGGCGGAGTCGCGGACCTCGAACCCGGAGGGCGATCTGCCGCGACTATAGATCGCTCTTTGGAACATATTTACCGGCGCGGGCTCTACCCGCCAAGTCGGGTTCCACCGCTTCCCCACCATCACGGTGGAGGCTTTTGAGACCTTTCCCAGCAGTCGGACCACAGCAAATCTTGTCGGCTGTCCTCCCCGCCTACTCCGGGGCGGCGAGCCCGACCCTCAAGGCGGAACCTCTTCCCGGCATCACGAGCGATACGCGGTACCATTTTCCCGACCTCTCGCGGGTTGGGGCGGAACCGGGCTCTTGAAACGGGCGTCCGCTTTGAACTTCGGCGGTGTCTTGAACTCGGCCGACCTAGTTCGGGCTCAAATCGATCCATTGCACGGCGTTTGGAGGAGGTGCAAGGGCGTCCGCAAGTCAAAGAAGAGCAAAGGGAAGTGTCCCCTTTGAGTCCCGTTCGCGGCGACATGCAGAATACCCGGTGCCCTTAAACTTCCGTCTCCCCTCCATCGACCTTTATGATGGGTGAGTGATCGGCCGATCACGTCGCGCCTTCGGGCTCAAATGGCTATATGGAACTTTGGACGCCTTGATGTGCAGGGCCTTCCCCACCACGTTGAAAGGAGCCGCCCGTACCTGGTACATTCCCTTATAAAGCGGGTCGATAACATCCTTTGACCAGCTCGACAAGGACCTCGAGCTACGCGTTGTGGCATTTGCGCGACCAAAGCCTTCGCGCTCCTCACGGGTTTGAAGCAAAGGAGGGCGAACCCCTCTCCCAATTCGTGCGAAGGTTCACCACGCGGAGTGCAGGAGTTGTCGGATGCTCACCGCATCGTTATTGGTGCGAGCATTCATGATGGGGCTGCGGCCGTCGAGATTCTCGGTCCTTGGTGGAAGCGACCCCCATGTCCATCGCAGAAATGTTTGTGAGCAAGTCGATGCGTGGCGGCGAGTCACGGATGTCGGGAAGGAAGGAAGAGCGGCCGAGGACATCTGCTCCATCCGTCGGGACCGGCGGCTAGGCGGAGTCCCGCACCGAGGCGCCGCATGGGTCGTCGACCCATGCAGTGGCCGAGCCGCCACCTCCCCCTTGAAGGCCTCTCGGGCGCAAATATTCCTCCAGATTAAGGAGGCGAGGAATGCTCGGGCCGCCACCTCAAATGAAAAGCGGCGGTGGCGATAGCTCCGATATTGCGCTTTCGCCGGCAAAGCGGGCGCGACGCGAGCAATGCCACGAGTTAGGCGACAAATTGAAGAGCTGATCCGAAGAGGTCACCTCGATCAATACCTCCGGCATCCGCGGGCACCATCCTGCGCCGAAGGCCGGTCGAGCAACATATCGGCGTGATCACCGGGGACCGCCGGAGGACATAGCGCCTCGGGCGAAGGGCTTACGCGAGCCGTCGTCGCGGCAGAATATCATCCTCCTCCGGGAGATTACATTCCCCCTCGGGGATAGAACAACGAGCATGGCGATGCGCTGGTGGTGTCGGCCAATTGCCAGCGCCGCAGTTCGGCGGATTATGGTGACACGGCGGCTCGGCCGACATCCTCTGCCGAGGCCTTTACGAAGTTGGGGTTGCGAAGGAAGCCCTAAAGCCTTTGCATTCGGCGCTCACCGGCTTCATGGCGACTCGATCACGCGCGAGTGCGATAACCTACCATTGACCCTCGGCGACTCCCGAAGGCCAAAACTCTGCTGGTAACTTTTACGGTGGTCGACCTCCCCACTGCGTGCAACGCCATCACTGGGCCGACCCACCCTCAAGCGGCTAAGGGCCGTCTGTCCACATACCACGGACGAAGTTCCCTACCGGTAGCCGGAGTCGGGGAGGTGCGGGGAGATCCTCAAGAGTCCAGGCGGTGTTACTTGACGGCGACCTCCCTGGGTAAGAGGAAAAGGCCGGAACCGCCCCTCGAAGACCCACGCGGAACGCAGCGCCCGACCGAGCATCCCGAGCCAACAAACCCGGCGGTTAATATTCCGCTGCAAGATGACCGTCCCGATCGGACAGTCGGGATTGGCCCGGACCTGGGTGATCAAGAGCGGGCGCAACTCATCAGCCTCCTCCAGGAAAGCGCCGATGTCTTTGCACAGGCGGTGCCGACCTCCGGGAATCGACCCGAGGTCTCCCAGCACCACCTACACATCTCCCGACCACCCGCTCGGTGAGACAAAGACCTCGGCCTCGGTCCTCGGCGCCAACAAGGCATGCGGAAGGAAGTTGATAGGCTCTTGGCGTCGACTTCATTGAGGAGGTCCGGTTCCCTCGATGGCTGTCAATGTAGTCCTCGTCAAGAAACCTAATGGAAGGCTGGAGGATGTCGTTGACTACACCGATCTAAATCGGGCCTGCCGAAGGATTGCTTCCCCTACCAAGGATCGACCAGCGTCGACTCAAGCGCCGAATGCGCCGTTTCTCTTTCATGGGCGCCTACTCGGTTACAACCAGATCCGGATGGCCCCAGGATCGGCAACATACAGCCTTCCACACACCCGAGAGCCTACTTCTACAAAGTTATGCCATTCGGGTTAAAGAATGCGGCGCCACCTACCAAAGGATGGTGAACAAGGTGTTCGCGGCAAATAGGGCGAAATATGGAGGTCTATGTGGGCGACATGATCGTGAAAAGCGAGCAGGTGCTGCACACCTTGGCGACTTGCGGGAAACCTTACGCCCTGCGAGAAGGTATGGGATGCGCTGAACCGGCCAAGTGCGTCTTGGCGTGACATCGGGCAAGTTCCTCGGGTTCATCATACGAGAGGAATTGATGCCAACCCGAGAAGATCCGAGCTCTCACCGACATGAGATCTCGAGGGCACCGTTAAGGAGCTTCAATGCCTTAACGGAAGGATAGCGGCTCTATCCGGTTTCTATCGGTCGGAGATAAGTGCCTCCCTTTCTTCCGAGTCCTCAAAGACCGAAGAACTTTCAATGGGCGAGTGCGAAAGCCTTCGCCCGACAGCACCTCTCGAGCTACCCGACTTACCTCGGTGTGCGCGGAAAAACTCACCCTCTATCTGGCGGCATCGGCATGCGATGGCTCGGTGCTTGTGAAGGCAGCCCCCGATGCGCAACACCCGAGTTACTACACCAGCCATGGGCTCCGTGGGCCGGAGCAGCGCTATCCTCCCATTGAAAGGCTGGCGTTGGCCCTCATTCTAGCGGCTCGGAAGCTACGCCCTTACTTCCAAGCCCATACGATTGAGCTGGGCGTCTCCTAAAGTGGTCGGTGGAACTATCCGAGTTCGACCTCTGCTACAAGCCGAGGACAGCCATCAAGGCCCAGGCCTTGGCCGATTTCATCTCGGAGTTGACACCACCGGAAGCAGAAGGCGTTGAGCCAATCCGCAGGCTGGATCTTTGCGTGGATGGGTCTTCCGGCTCCCGAGGGGCGGCGCGGACTCGTTACGAAGGACCCGGCGGACACGCTTTGGCGTTCCCTCGCCGGCTTCGGCCACAAACAACGAGGCGAATACGGCTGTTGGCGAGCCTCCGTTTGGCGGCGAGATGCAACTAGAGCAATCCACATTCTCACGGATTCCCAACTTGTCGCCGAGCAAGTTGGTGGAAATGTCGAGCGCGGGACTCGACCATGTCGGATACGACGAGGTAAGCCCAAACCTCTAACTTTCCCGCTTCACTCTGTCCGGGGTGCGAGTCCCGAGCAGCGGGCGGACCAGCTCATGGCCCGGCCTCGGGGCCGATCGGAGGACATCCGAGTCGAGGCGACACCGGTCGGTGACCATCATGGAGATCGGGGATCCGGGTCGACCACCCCACCAGCGTGGATCGGAAATCTTGAAGTACAAGCGAGAGTCTGCCCGGTGATGAGGGCAAGGCACGCGGCTCCGCCCGAACTTCGGCGTGGTCTTGTGAAATCGGCGGCCGACTCTACAAAGGTCTTTTCCCACCCCTACTCGATGCTTAGATCCGAAGAGGCGGAGTGATTCGCCGAGGTCCACGGCGGGATTTGTGGGGAGCACATGGGCGGCGAACTTTGGCCTTCAGTGCTGCGCCCGGGGTTGTGCGGCCTCTGGCTGCCAGGCGCCAAGGCTTTCGTCTTGGCGGTCGCGACACTTGCAGCGCCGGGCCGAGCCGCGCTCCCAGCGGTCCGCTCGCCTCCATGGGCTGCGCTGGCCCTTCGCTCAATGGGAATGGACCTCTTGGGGCGTTCCCCGGCGTCCGACGGCGGAGACACATCATTGTGGGGATCGATTACTTCACCAAGTGGGTGGAAGCGGGCCACGGCAAGCCATTCTGGCCGAGCAGGTCCGAGCGATTCGTATGGAAGAACATCGTGACCCGGATTCGGTGCGCCCAGCGTTATCATCGCGATAACGGCACCCGGTCGCCGGCACTCGGTTCGGAGTTACGTGCGACCTATCACATCGGTGAGGTTTAGCTCGGTGGCTCACCCGGACCAAGCGGGCTTGCGAGGTGACCAACCGATCTATCTGGATGGACTTAGGAAAGGACCTTGGAAGCCCGATCGGTGGGTCGGCGAGCTCCCGAACATCCTATGGTCTCTGCGGACTACCCGAAGGCGGCAGGCGAGTCCCCTCTGACCTTGCATTCGGCATGGAAGCGGTCCTACTGCGAGTTGATCATCCCAACATTCGGGTGGAGAACTATGGGAATCCACCTCGGCCGAGGAGTTGGCTGGCCTGGGCACTGCTAGAAGAGCCAGCGCGCGCGTAAAAATGCTGGCGTACAGTGAGTGTTGCGGGAGTTACAACAAGAGTGCGCCCTCGACCCCTCGGGATGGCGACTTAGTCCTCATGGCAGAAATGGCGACCCGCTCACTCGAGGGCAAGCTTGCACCTAAGTGGGAAGGCCCCTACCGAGTAATCCAAGTAGTCAGGCCAGGAGCGTTAGGCTCGCGACTATGGTAGGCGCAGTTCGAGGACTTGGGCGTCCACAACCTCGAAATATTTTGTCTAAGGACAAAGCGGAGGTGAATCGATGTCAAACTCGGGACATTCGAAGGAAGTCGGAGAATGTATGAAAACATATTTGTATTGCCAAAGAGTTTGGGATTACAAAATGTGCCCCTAAGTGGGAAGTAGCATTACAAAAAGCAAGGAAAGCCCTCCAAAAGAAGAAAAGAAGTCTTGGTCGCGGCCGGAAGGCCGTCGAAGGAACCTCGCGGGCATGTCGACCGACCCTGATCGGCGAAGGATCCTCCTCGACCATCGAGCACGGAGGACATGCTCGGAACCGGGCGAGCAACTTTGTACCCGTGCTCGTCGACACGGCCCGTCCGGTCGAGCGGAGGAAGCCCTCGACTTCTTGTATGTGTCGGCGCCTCCGGTCCTTCTCGGCGACTCCCTTCCACCGCGGCAAGGGCTTCCTGGCGGCTGCAGCTCGGCCTCCTCGAGAGTCGGCTTGGCGGCCAACCCGAGGCCTCCTCCATCGGGCGGTTCTCGGCCGGCTGCCGGAGAGCCGCGGCCCGGCCTCTGCGGCGGCCTCGAGCTCAGCGGTCGGGCAGCGCAACTTCGCGCCCATGTCGCCACCGCTGCTCGGCGGCGGCAACGCCTCGGGTCCCGACCCCGTTCGGGCCTCCTCGAGCTAGCGGGGCAACTCCCAGTTGCGCTCACCCGAACCGTGCACCAAGCGGCCGAGTCGTGCACGATCGAGGAGGCGATGGTGTAGTGGAGATTCTGCACAAGAAAAAAAGCGAAAGTGATGAGCGAGCTCGGCCAAGAGGATATAAGCAAAATGGTGCTTACCCACAACGCCGACTTGGCGGACTTGGCGGCAGCGCTTCCGAGGAGCGTGTATAGGTCGAGCCATGTCGGGATGGGCGCCCCGGAGGTAGTGGGCGAGGCTCTCCCGACCCACACCTTGTCCCCGGGGCGGACCATGCCAGACCACGAGAGGGTCGCTCGCGGCCCGAAGGACCTCCCCATCATTCGGGAAAGGAATGGCTGATCCTTTCCCAGCGTGACCCGGCCACAGTCCTGCATGGATGGAGGGCTGGCCCTTCCGGTCGCCCCGGCTGGGACCGGCACTCTCGGCGAGTGGTGGCGCCGGTTGTTCGATCGCCCGGTCGGCACGGCCCTTTGGCGTCTCGAGTCCACCACCTCCTTGGCCTTCGCCCTCTTCTTGGGGCGCCCCTCGCCGGCGGTGTGCGAGAGCCACCCCGCCCGGCAGACCGCCGGAGCGCGGAGATGGTCCCCTCGGAGCACGAGTCGTGGAAGGATCGCGAGTTCACCATCCACGCAAAAAGCGGCGAGATATGTCGAGAAGATAGAGTATGGCAGCAATCTAAAAGGAAGCTGAACAACGGACCACCTACCGAGCGCGGACTCGGTCCGGCCTCCACCGACCAACTGCTCGGACATATTGCGGATGGCTTGCGAGGAAGGAGGATTACCCTCGGTGCTCGAGGTGAGCACGCTCCTCGGCACTCGGCCGGGGCAGCGTTATCGATGGTCGCCAGCGACCACGAACCCGAAACCCGATCCGTCGGCCTGGACAAAAAAGCGCCTCTTCCACCCTTTGTTATTGGTGGGGCGCTAACCGGAACCACAGTCGTGCGGCGAAGTAGCCCCAAACCCCTTGAAGGCGAGGCGAGAGGAAAAGGTTGCGGGTCGGGCGATGTTGGCGTAGTGGCATTCCCCGGAAAAACCACGGTACCGCCAAGAGTTGGGGTTATGCGGGAAGCGAAATCGCCACGGGGAGATGCAGGATCGATGATCGGAGTGCGGGGAAGGCGCAGCCCGGCCTCTAGGGCATCGGCGGACAGGGCAAAGCCCTTGGGAACCGGGTCAAAAGCCGCTGTCCCGCCAGCGGCTAGGAGGTTGAACTCCTCGGGATGCCGTAAGCGCCGCGGAGAATCCCCACCATGCGCTCGTCCAAGGCGAGTCTTGGTCGTGCGGCCACATCAAGGCCTCTAACTCACGCGCGCTTCCGCATCGGAGGAAGGGCTGGAAGGAGAGACGAAGGAGAGCGGCGACACGGGTTATGGCGATGGGGAGGAGGAGGAGGAAGCGAGAAGAAGAGGAAGTGGAAGGAAGACCCATCGCACACTAACCTATAAAGGAAGAAAGCGGTGGAAGAAGCTAAAGGCACCGGAGCCTATGGAGAATACTTGAAGGAAGGCAGCGGCGGGACAAGAGAAGAAAGCTCCACGATAAAGTGGTAGAGGCAGGGCTCCTATTTATAGAAAAGGGGAACCTCGACTTTCGCCTCGAGGCGGCGGCGCATGACACGCCACATCGCCCAATCGCATCACATCGGGCAATGGCGCGCATCATATTGATGAAGAGCCGCGTGTACACCCCGGTAAAAACTTATCCCGCACGCGCGGTATCGCTCGATTCCAGCAATCGCACTATCGCGGCCGCGGCACGGCGCGGCGGTTCGGTTCTCAGTCTTGGCAGCTCGACCAGTTTTCCAGCCTTGGCGGCTCGGCCACACACCCTCCCGAGCGGTTGGTTCTCGATGTCTTGAGCGGCTCGACCACGCGGTTTTCCAGGCCTTGGCGCGGCTCGGCCACACACCTCGAAGCGGTTCGGTTCTCCAGTCTTGGCAGCTCGACCATCGGTTTTCCGAGGCCTTGAGCGGCGCTCGGCCACACACCTCCCGAACGGGCGGTTCGGTTCTCAGTCTTGAGCAGCGGCTCGACCAGTTTCGAGCCTTGGCGCGGCTCGGCCACACACCTCCCGAACGGGAATTCGGCCATTATGGTTCTTCGTGTGCGTGACCTCGACCCCTTGTAACAAAAATGAGCGGTAGCGAGGAGGACCTTGCGCGCCTCAACCCTGACTTTCGGACGTCGGCTTGGCAACGGGTATCGGGCGTCTCCTCGACCCCTTCATCCCGAACGGCAGTTCGGCCATCATGGTTCTTCAGGTCGTGTGCGTGACCTCGACCCCTTGTAACAAAATGACGGGTCGGTAAGCAGGGAGGACCTTGCGCGTCTCAACCCCTGACTTCCGGACGTCGGCTTGGCAACGGGTATCGGGCGTCTCCTCGACCCCTTCATCCCGAACGGCAGTTCGGCCATCATGGTTCTTCAGGTCGTGTGCGTGACCTCGACCCCTTGTAACAAAATGACGGGTCGGTAAGCAGGGAGGACCTTGCGCGTCTCAACCCCTGACTTCCGGACGTCGGCTTGGCAACGGGTATCGGGCGTCTCCTCGACCCCTTTATCCCGAACGGCAGTTCGGCCATCATGGTTCTTCAGGTCGTGTGCGTGACCTCGACCCCTTGTAACAAAATGACGGGTCGGTAAGCAGGGAGGACCTTGCGCGTCTCAACCCCTGACTTCCGGACGTCGGCTTGGCAACGGGTATCGGGCGTCTCCTCGACCCCTTCATCCCGAACGGCAGTTCGGCCATCATGGTTCTTCAGGTCGTGTGCGTGACCTCGACCCCTTGCAACAAAATGACGGGTCGGTAAGCAGGGAGGACCTTGCGCGTCTCAACCCCTGACTTCCGGACGTCGGCTTGGCAACGGGTATCGGGCGTCTCCTCGACCCCTGCATCCCGAACGGCAGTTCGGCTCTCATGGTTACCCAGGCCTTGAGCGGCAGCTCGGCCACACACCTTCCGAACGGCAGTTCGGCTATCACGATTTTGCAAGTCGTGTGCGTGACCTCGACCCCTAGTACCCAACGACGGGTCGGTAACAGAGACTTGGACATCGCCGGCCCTTACCTCGAGCGGCTGCTCACCCACTGGTTCAACTGGCCCACTCGCGAGTCTCAATCTCTGATTACCGGACGTCGGCTTGGCAAACGGAACTCGGGCGTCTCCTCGACCCCATTATCCCGAACGGTAGTTCGGTACATGATCTTGAGCGACGGCTCGATCATCGGCATCTTAGGCCTTGAGCGGTGGCTCGGCACTATATCCCGAACGACGGTTCGGTGACAACGGCTTTCTGGGTCTTGAGGTTCCTCGACCCCCATTATCGAGCGGTAGTTGGTACATGATCTTGGCGGCGGCTCGATCGCGCCGGCATCTTAGGCCTTGGCGGTGGCTCGGCACTATATCGAGCAGCGGTTCGGCGACTATAACTTTTGGGTCTTGGCGGAGCCTCGACCCGTACCTGCAGAGGACTTTGGTCAATCATGACACAACACGGTGGAACTTCATCCGAGATCTCGATCGGCAATCGCTCTTCCAGCACCACCCCCAAATTGCCCGCAGTGGCTTTGTGGGGGTAGTGATAAGGGTATTAAGTATGGCGAGACACTGGTCTTCGTAAATGCATGGTGGCGTCATCGCCCCTCTGCGCTCCAACCGCCCACGATGTGACCCGGCGCCGCTTCTCCTCGATCGCCCCAACTACCCGGTGACCACGGCACCGACTGCGTGGTGGACCCTGCACCACTTACGAGATCGGAAGCACTCCCTCCGTCCAACCTATTTAACCCGAACAGGTAGGACAAGGAGGGGGGATGGGATGATCTTCTTCTTCTTCTTCCCATAAACACTCCAAGAGGTGAGTAGACTCGGACACCCCGCAATTCCCTCTCTGAGGAACTCCGGCTGACGGGCCGACACTGACTTGGGCGTCGGAGGGGTCGGGCGGAGCATCCGACCCGCCTTGCTGCAGGACTCGTCCTCGACGGCCGAGGAGCGCGCAGCCGCCTTTCGGAGAGCTCGGACGGGCGCGAGCAGGAGCCATCGACGGGCCCGAACCACACCGAGACGACCCCCCGGTTTCCGGATTTCGCGCCGCGCGCCCCGGGGTCACGGTAAAAAGTTGTTTCCCCTAACAGGTATAAAGACTCGTCTTCAGTATAATGAGGGAGGTTTACTTTTTTTGACTACTCATGTTCACACTCATATATCTCGGATTACTAATTTGGACGTCAGAGGAATTGAGTCAAAAAACCTCTTGATCTCGGTCCTCATATAGGTGACACCCCGAGAGCTTGACGTTCACCTTGGAGGTACCTAGAATAACCATATGCATACTGTTACGGTCAACAACTTTTCGCCGTGGCCTCGAGGCCGTCGCGGCTGGGTTCGGGTCCGAATGCGCAGGGGTCGCATCGTCGATCTCCGGGCAGGAAGCCGACGTTGGGTCGGGAGAAGCTGATCATCCGCTCGGCCAGGGCCGGTTCCTTCATCTGGTGGCCAGCTCGCTGCATGCCCCTCGGTTCCTGCACACAGGTCGGGTCGGGGGTTTCCCATCCCGACCCCTCCGATGCTTAAGTCAGTGTCGGATGGGAGTGAGTAGAGTGTTTCATAGAGAGAGAGAGGTAGAGAGAGATCCTTTGGCTGCCGATGTCTCGAGGTCAATGCTGCGATGGGAACTCGGTTCTACCATGCAGCGATGGGAGCTCGGGTCTGTCATGCAACATGGGAGCTCGGTGTCGCCATGCAAAGTGAGGAGCTCATTTCAGCCATGCGATGAGGAGCTCACGCCATGCGCGAGGGGAGCTCGGTGTCGCCATGCGGCGAGGAGCTCGGCCGCCATGCTGAGGAGCTCTGCTACCATGCGTGAGGAGCTCAGTCTTTGCCATGCGGCGAGGAGCTGAGTCTTTGCCATGCTGGGGAGCTCTGGTGCTTGCCATGCAATGAGGGGGCTAAGAGAGTCTTCTTCCCCTCCTCCTCCTTCTCCTCCTTCTTCTCCTCCTGAGTGTTGGTTCATCTCCCCTTCTACCCCCCTTCTCCATTCTTCTTTCCCAGCCCCCTTCTCCTCCTCAGTGCTGGTCCTCGCTCCTCCTTCTAAACGTAGAGGTCTTATAGGGAAGATTACTGTTGGTGATGGCGTGCTTCAGTCTCCTGCGGAACCGGAGAAGAGCAGAGGGAGAGGACGACTGTCGGTCAACCCTCGCGACAGTCAGCTGCAGGAGAGGCTGAGACGTCACCATGACGGGAACCACAGGGGCCGGGGTCACATCACATTTAATACCCCTAACACATACGGATCTGGATCACAATTTATTTTGTTGTTACGTGACAACAAAGTATACTTATCAGCTTGAACCTAAATGACCAAAAAAGACAACAAAAACCCCAAAACAGCTCACATTTTGCTACCTCTCCAAACAGACTGTTCAAACCTAATTAAGTACAGCCACGGAGGACAACCAACTTTGCCTTGCAGTCCTACCAGCGAGAAGACCCAATCAATTTATTCTGCATTGTTCCACAAATGATGACTAAAAGAAAGCTGTGCCGGCATGGCCACGATGTAACAAGTTATGGGCAATGTTGTCCCTGGCTTGCGACGCGCTCACCGAGCGTATGCTGTTCTCGGGCACCATTTCATCGTCCGCCAGTTCGCACTCGATACCCGATTCCATCTCCTCCTTCCGTCGCTCACAGATGTTGTGCAGCACGCAGCAAGCACCGATAACCACGGGCAAATCCAGTAGCTTCACTTCTGTTCGTTTCTGTAAACAAGTCCACCGCCCCTTCAGCCTCGCGAATGCCTCTCGGGCGATGCGCTGCACCTCCCCGATCTTCTCGTTGAAGGCATGCTGAGTCCAAGTCAAATTCCGGTGGGTGTACGGCACCAGCACCCAGTCCATCAGAGGATAACCCGAGCTCCCGACAATCCAAGTGTTCTTGAGCATCCCGGTGGCAGCCCTCCTGTACAGAGCCGATTCCTCAAGCACCTGGTCGTCATGCATCGAACCGGGCCACCCAATGCAAACGTCCGTGAACACGCCGTCAGGGTCGACCACCCCCTGGACGGTGATGGAATAAGAAGTTTTCTGATTGCGCTCCGTGTGCCGGCGGTTGAAGTAGGAGGCGACACTGACCTTGGGCGCGATGATGGGGATATGAGTGGTGTACATGGACCCGATGACATTGGGGATCCCGGATGGTGCCTCGAAGCGGGATTTTACTTGGGTAGCGTCGCCGTCGTCGGGCCACTGGAGGAACCTTGGCATGAGTAGAGTCTTGATCGCGTTGCAGACCTCGAGGACAAGCTTGTGGCAGGTGGAAATGCCGAGCCCGAACCGCTTGGAGACGAGGCGGAGAGGTTCGCCGGTGGCCAACCGCCAGATGCACACGGCCACCCGCTGCCGGACGGGGATAGCGGCGCGGAGCATCGTGTCCTCCTTCGCCACTGCCGACCCGAGCTCCTCGCAGATCATGTCGAACGTGGCACGGCCCATCCGGAATGCCAGCCGAAACTCGGCCTCGGGGAAGTCGGGATGGTTGCATCGGTCCCACCACGCTTGCGACCGATCCTTCACCCAGAGTCTCCGTTGCTGGTGGCCGCCGCCTATGCCTCTGGTGGCGTCGGCCTCGCCCTCGCCCTCGGCTGAAGCGGAGGCCGCCGAAGCAGAGGCGGTGAGGCGGACGCGTTTGGAGCGAAGGGTTCCAGCGTCGTATTCGAGGGCAGAGAGGCTTTCCTCGAGGCGGCAGTAATGGTCGAGAACAGCCTCGGCCTCCTGGTGGTGGTTCTCCTCGAGTGAGAGCTCGCAGTCGTAGTCAGACTCGCGCCGCTGGGACTCATGCTGCACGTCGATCGACGCCATGGAGGTCAGCAGATTGGCGATCGTCCTCCGCTTCCTCCTCCTCTCGTTTCCAGCGGCGGCTGCGCCGGTATCGCGTCTCCGGCGGCCCTTGGGCATGTCGTCGGACGACGGCGGCGGCGAAGGGGATGCGGTGGCGGAAGAGTCCTGGAGGAAGGAGATGTAGAACGAGAAGTCTTCGAGGACGGGCTGGGTGGTGTCGGCGGCCGGGCAACTGTTCATACACGGAAAGTAGTTGTATCGGTCAATCGATAGACGACCGGGGCCGGTAGAAGAAAGGAGACAATGGAAGGTCCCGATGGGAAAAGAGGAAGCAATAGAGACCGGAGGCGAAGACGGAGGATGAACGGTGGGTGGGTACAAGAACCGTGGGATTTATTTGCGGGGGACGGAGTTGCGGCGTGTGAACGCAGAATGGGGATCGGGGGCAGCGTGCCAAGGAAACGGACCATGGAGGATCCCTCTGGGTCGTGAATGACGCGGTGGGAGGGCGGAGCAGGATAAGGTCGGCCGAGCTGGGTAGGTGGGCGGGTCGGTCGAAAGTGTCGCTGGCGCCTGGGTACGATGCATTCGCGGGTGGAGTAGGCTAACGGCATGGAGCGCGCCGGCGCATGTGACTTGGATTTGGGGAGCGTTCCGGGTCGGCGTGGATTGGTGGCTCGAACAGAGGAAGTCACGGGGAAGGTGGTCGTCTCTTGCTGGGGGCAAAAAGGCCAAAAAAGGTTGCTTTACTTGAAGGGTTCTACTTTGTGGGTTTAGTTTATAGGAGGAGATCTCGACGGCGGTGGCAAGCACCGTCGACCGACGTTTTTTAGTTTTTTCTTTATTTTTTGGGAGCGAGGGAAGATGTTCAATGGATGATGAGGGTCAGAGTTTTCGGCTCGGGTGAATTTTATAGAATTAATTCCAATTGCTTGCATTCCATTTTATAGAATTAATTCCGTTTGCTGCATTCCGTTCCGCATATCAAAATGCTCCGTGTGAACCGGCCGGAAGCCTCAAAAGTCCGAGTCCGCCTTTCGCCAAAAGCCAAACAAGAGGATCCACCTTTCGCGACGGACGTCCGGGCGTCGATGAATTCGCCGTGACCCACAACGTTTCGGGTTTCTGTTTCTGGAGAAAACATGTCGTTAAATCATAACACAGAGATCAGAAAGTCGATCTTGCCTCCTCAAATAAAAGGATTAACACGCCCAGTCAATAAAATATATTAAATAATTTGTGTTTAACAACAAAAGACAGAGTTTAAACAATAAATTGGTAGGTTTAGGAGGTACACCATTAAAAATGACATCATTTCCAGCCATCCATAGGGTCCACCGTCGACGATCGATCGAACCACCTGAAGCGGTCAAATTGGATCATTCCTTGGTCCAAAACCCCGCTGATGTGGTCGTTCAAAGAGACTAAACTTGGTTCCCTGGGTGTGCAAACCAATATCTCCAAAGAGAAACCGTGAAAGAAGATATATAACGGCCGATTGATGACCATGGGGTAAATTTGTATTATAAATGTGACGTGAACAGCACTTCTCGCATCACGCCGATGGATATCATCTCTCCCCGCGCTTTTTACTCCCAGATCCTTCTCTCCGCTTCTCCCGCGCCGACACGCAGAGTGACCACGCACCGCGAGGTCGTCCGATACCACCCGCAGACGCAACCAAGCGCCATCCGTCCGATATTTAAGGTGAAGGGGTGAGGGGAAAAAGGTGCACTCAACTTTCAATTATTTTTACCGCCGGAGCCTACGGAGAGAGCCGATTTGAGCTGAGGGGTTTCGCGAGCACCCTGACCCGCCAGTGCAGTTCCGCTGACGAAGACGCTACTCGGCCTAGTTGGAGCAGAACCATCGACGAGCCCAACCTTACCGAGACGCACTTCGGTTCCCGGATTCTTTGCCGTTAGGGTATTAAGTACGACGAGACACTGGTCTTCTGGTCAGACACCCGATGACGCCATCGCCTCCCGCGCTCCATTACGCCACGATTTGACCGCCCGACGCCGCTTCTCCTCAAGACGCCCCAACTACCCGCCAAGTTGACCACGGCACCGACTGGCGAGGTCGTGCCCAGACGCCACCGCAGCATAGCATGCCCTCCGTCCGACCTATTTAAGCCTAACAGGTAAGACAGAGAGGAGGGCTCGATATCCTTCAGCTCCTTTCAGACCTCTTTCGGACCTTTCTTTCCTAGACTCCAAAGACCTTTCTTTACGTGAACACCCGAGAGGTGAGTAGACTCTAACACCCTCGCACTTTCTCTGGGAACTCCGCCGACGGCCAAGATCGATTTAAGGCCGAGGGGTCGCGAGCATCCACCCGCTTTGCTGCAGTCTCGCTCGACGTCCGAGCGCGCCGCCGCTTTTCGAGGAGCTCGGGAGCCGGAGCAGAGCCATCGACGGGCCCAACTGCATCGAGACGCACCCGCCGGATTCCGCCAGGCGCCCGGGTCACGGTGAAAAGTTGTTTTCCTAACAGATTGGCGCTAGAAGGAGGGCCACTCGCCGGCGACTACCCGCCCGCTCTTAACCACACATGGACGAAAGGTCGCTTTCCGGCCGGCACTCGGCGAGGTCCCGCACTCAACCCCGAGGGACGATCCCGCCGCAACTATAGATCGCCATCGAATATATTTAGCGACGCTGGCTCTACCCGCCAAGTCGGGTTCCATCGCTTCCCCACCGTCACGGTGGAGGCTTTTCAGACCTTTCCCAATGTGTCCGACCTCGCAAGTCGCCTGTGCCGCCCTCCTCGCTTACTCCAGAGGCGTGGCAGAGCCGACCCTCCAAGGGCCGGAACCTCTTCCCGATCATGAGGCGATACCGCCGCAACCATCTTCTCAGCCTCCCGCCGGTTCAGACGGAACCCGGCTCTTGAAAACTGGACGCCCCGCCCAACTCGAGGCGTGTCTTCGCACTCGACGACCTATTTCGGCTCGATCCGGTCCATCGCACGTCCGGAGGAGGTGCAAAGGGACGCCCGCAAGTCCAAAGAAGAGCAGAGGGAAGTGTCCCACCGAGTCCTCGTCAGCGACATACGGAATACCCGTGCCCTTGAACTTCCGCTCTCCATCGACCTTTATGATGGAGTCGGTGATCCAGCCGATCACGCCGCCGCCTTCCGGCTCAAATGGCCCTATATGGAACTTCTGACGCCTTGATGTGCGTATGCCCCACCACGCTGAAAGGATCCGCCCGCATATAGTACAATACCTTAAAAGCGGTCGGTAATATCCTTTGAATAGCTCGCCAAGGACTTCGAGCCACGCTGGCGCGCGACCAAAGCCTTCGTCGCGCGCTCCTCCCGGGTTTGAAGCAAAAGGAGGACGAACCTCTCCCACTTCGCGGCGAAGGTTCACCACGGAGGTACGGGAGTTATCGGATGCCCACCCATCGTTATTGGTGCAGGCATTCATGATGGGGCCGACCGCCGAGGTTCTGGTCCTTGGTGGAGCGACCGCGCCCATCGCGGAAATGTTTCAGCGGCGAGTCAATACGCGGGCGGCCGAGTCCTCGGATGTCGGGAGGAAGGAAGAACGACCGAGGGGGCCTCCTAATCTATCCCGATCGGAACGACAACTAGGCGGAGGCCCCACACAAGGGCGCCGCATGGGCCACCCCGACCCATACGCGCCCGAGCCGCCACCTCCCTTTGAAGGCGCCTCTGACGCAAATATTCCTCCGCATAAAGGAGCTGGAATGCCTGTGCCGCCTGCATGAAGGGCCGGCGATACCGGGCCGATAGCACCGGTATTGCCGCCATCGCAAAACGGACATGACACGAGCAATGCTACGAAAGCGACAAATTGAAGAGTCGATCCAAGAGGTCACCTCGATCAATACCTCCAAAGATCCGTGGGCACCATCCTCGCGCTCAAGGCCCGGTCGAGCAACACATCGACGTGATCACAGGGGGACCCGCCGCTGGAGGACATAGCGCTTCGGGTCGAAGGGCTTACGCCTGAGCCGTTGCGACCGGGGAATATCACCCTCCCTCCGAGCCGAGATCACATTCTCGGGGATATGGGAGTAACCGAGCATGATGATGCGCCGGTGGTGTCGGCCCGAATAGCCAACGCACAGTCCGAAGGATTATGGTCGACATCGCACGGCCGACATCCTCTACTTCGAGGCCTTTCAAGTTGGGGTTGCGAAGGAAGCCCTCGCCTTTGCACTCGGCGCCACCGGCTTCACCGGCGACTCGATCTCGCCGTGGGTGCGGTAACCCTACCATTGACTCTCGGGATTCCCAAGGCCAAAACTCGGTAACTTTTCTCGTGGTCGACCTTCCATCTGCATAACGCCATCCTCGGGCCGACCCACCCTCAACAGCTAAGGGCCGTTTCTATCCACATACCACCGGAAGTTCCCACCCCACGGAGTCGGGAGGTTCGGGAGATCCTCAGAGTCCAGACGGTGTTACTTGACGGCGACCTACCCGGTAAGAGGAAAAGGCCGAACCGCCTCAAGACCCACGCGGACGCAGCGCCCGACCGAGCATCCCGAGCCGACAAACCCGGCGTTAATATTCGGCTGCAAGATGACCGCCCCGACGGATACGGATCGCCCGACCTGGATGATCAAGAGCGGCGCAGCTCATCGCCTCCTCCAGAAAGCACCGATGTCTTCGCCGATACCGCCGACCTCCCGAATCGACCAAGTCTCCCAACACCATCTACACATCTTCTCGATCCGCTTCGGTGAGACAGAGACCCCGCCTCGCCCTCGAGCGCCAACAAGCGTGCAAAAGGAAGTCGATAGGCTCTTGGCGCCGACTTCATTGAGGAAGTTCAGATATCCCTGGCTCTCCAATGTAGTCCTCGCCAAGAAGCCTAATGGAAGGAGGATGTGTGTGACTACACCGATCTAAATCGTGCTTGCCCGGCGATTGCTTCCTCTACCTAGGATCGACCAACCGGTCGACTCAACCGCTGGTACGCCCGCTTCTCCTTCATGGACGCCTACTCCGCATACAACCAGATCCGGATGGCCCCGAGGATCGGCAACATACAGCCTTCCACACACCCCAAGGAGCCTACTTCTACAAAGTTATGCCATTCGGGTTAAAGAATGCAGGCGCCACCTACCAAAGGATGGTGAACAAGGTGTTCGCCCGGCAAATAGGGCGAAACATGGAGGTATACGTTGACGATATGATCGTGAAAAGTCGCACAAGGGCTGCACACCTCGACGACTTGCGGGAAACCTTCTACGCCGAAGACACGGGATGCGCCTTTAATCCGCCAAGTGCGCCTTCGGGCGTGACATCGGGAAGTTCCTCGGGTTCATCATACACGAGAGGAATTGATGCCAACCTCGAGAAGATCCGAGCTCACCGACATGAGATCTCCGAGTACAGAAAGGAGCTTCAATGCCTTAACGGAAGGATAGCGGCTCTGTCCCGCTTATCGCCGCCGAGATAAGTGCCTTCCTTTCTTCCGAGTCCTCAAAGACCAAGAACTTCCAATGGACGGCAGAGTGCGAGGAAGCCTTCGCAGGGCAAGCAGACTTATCCGAGCTACCCCGACTTACCTCTGTCCGCGCTAAAAACTTACCCTCTACCGGCGGCATCTCAAAGATGCAAAGTGAGCTCGGTGCTTATGAAAGAAGCCCCGATGCGCAACACCCGATTACTACACTACCACGTGCTGGGGGCCGAGCGCTATCCTCCCATTGAAAGGCCGGCATTGGCACTTGTTCTAGCGGCCCTGGAAGCTACGCCTACTTCCAAGCCCATACAATTGAGGTATTGACCGACCAACCCTGCGCCAAGTTCTTTCTAAGTTTGACGAGCGTATGCCTCCTAAAGTGGTCGGTGGAGCTATCCGAGTTCGACCTGCTACAAGCCGAGAACAGCCATCAAGGCCTGTGCCTTGGCCGATTTCATCTCGGAGTTGACACCACCGGAAGCAGAGCGTTGAGCAAATCCACCGAGACCGACGCTGACGTGGATGGGTCTTCCAGCTCTGTGGAGCCGGGCGCGACTCATTCTCGAGGACCCGACGGACACGCCGAGCTGCCTCCGCTGGTTTCGAGGCCACAAACAATGAGGCCGAATACGAGGCGCTGCTGGTAGGCCTCCGCTTGGCCGAGATGCAACTAGGAGCAATCCATTCACGATTCCCAACTTGTGGCCGAACAAGTTGGTGGAGAGTATCGGCGCGGACTCGACCATGTCCAGATACTCGACCGAGGTAAAAGCCCAAACCTCTAACTTTCCCGCTTCACTGGCCCAGGTGCCCAGTGTCCCAACGAGCGGGCGGACCACCGCGAAGTTGGCCTCGAGCCGATCCGCAGGAACATCCCGAGGTCGAAGAGCGACACACCGGCCGGTGGCCATCATGGAGATAGGAGACCCCGAGTCCCACCACCCCACCTACGTGGATTCGTGAAGTACCAAGTACAACGCGAGGATCTCGCCGGATGAGGTCAAGGCACGGCGGTTCACCAACCCAGCGTGGCATCGCGAAATTGGCGACCGCTCTACAAAAGGTCGTTCTCCCACCCCCTACTACGATGCTTAGATCCCGACGAGGCGGAAGTGATTCTCGCCGAGGTCCACGGCGGACTTGTGGGGAGCACATGGGCGGCCGAACTTTGGCCTTCAAAATCGCGCGCTGGGCTTATCGCCTACGCTGCACCGAGACGCTAAGGCTTTTGTGCGGCGGTGCGACACTTGCCAGCGCCAGCCCGCGCTCGCAGCTCCTCGCGTCCCGCCGCCTCCATGGATTGCGCCGCCCTTCGCTCAATGGGGAATGGACCTCTGGGGCCGTTTCCCGGCGTCCGCCAGCGGAGACATATCATCGTGGGGATAGATTATTTCACCAAGTGGGTGGAAGCCGAGCCATCGGGCAACCATTACACCGAACGGGTCGAACAGTCAGATGGAAGAACATCGTGACCCGATTCGTCCGCCCAACGCGTTATCATCACCGATAACGGAACCCGGTCACAAAGACTCGGTTCTCGGAGTTCTGCGCGACTTATCACATCCAGCTGAGGTTTAGCTCGGTGGCCCACCCTGCACCAACGGGCTCGCTGAGGTGACCAACCGATCTATCCCGGATGGACTTAGGAAAAGGACTTTAGAAGCCCGACGAGCTGGGTCGACGAGCTCCGAACATCCTATGGTCTCGCGGACTACCCGAAGACGGCCGCGAGTCCCCTACACCTTGCATTCGGCGTGGAGGCAGTCCTACCTGCCAAGTTGGCCATCCCAACATTGCGGGTGGAGAACTATAAGGAATCCACCTCGGCCCAAGGAGTTCGGCTGGCCTAGACCGCTAGAAGAACGCAGGCCAACGCGCACGTAAAAATGCGCAACAGAGTGTTGCCGGGAGTTACAACAAGAAGGTGCGCCTCGACTTTCGGGATGGGAGACTTAGTCCTACGCAAGGCGGAAGTAAGCGACCCGCCCACTCAAGGGCAAGCTTGCACCTAAGTGGGAAGGCCTCACCGAGTAATCAAAGTAGTCCGACCGGAACGCTCCGGCCGCGATTATGATCTGGGCAGCAGCCCCGAGGACTTGGAACGCCCGTAACCTTAAGAAATATTTTGTTTAAGGACAAAACGGAAGTAAGTCAATACCAGACTCAGGCCATTGGAAAGAAGTCGAAGATTGTATTAAGAAGGCAAACTTGTATTACCAAAAGGTTTGGATTACAAAATGGGCCCCTAGTGGGGAAAGAGGTATTACAAAAGCAAGGGAAAGCCCTCCAAAAAGAAGAAAAGAGGTCTTCAGGCCGCAGCTTCGGGAAGGCTGTCATCGAAGGGAACCTCGCCAGGCATGTCGACCCCATGATCTTCGGGGCATGAGACGAAGGGATTCTCCTCGACCATCGAGCCCGAGGACATGCTCGAACCGCCAGGCAACCTTGTACCCATACTTGTACGATACCCGGCCCGCCCGGTCCAGGCCGAGGAGGAAGCCCACCGACTTCTTGTAAGCGCCGATCGCTTCTCGGCCTTCTCCGGCCGACCGCTTCCGCCGCGGCAGGGCTTCGGCGGCCGCTCCGACTCGAGGTCGCTTGGCGGCCACTCGGCCTCCTTCATCCGGAGGCGGTTCTCAGCCTTCTCCGTCCGAGGAGCTTCAGCCGCCTCGCCGCCGAGGCGCCTCGAGCTCGGCGGTCGACGCGCGACTTCCGCGCCATGTCCGCCGCTGCTGTTCGGCGGCAAGAACCGCCTCGGTCCCGACTCCCGCTGGCTTCGAGCCGGGCGGCGCAACTCCAAGTTGCGCTCGCCCAGGCCGTGCACCAATCGACCGGAGTCGTGCACCCGGTCGATTAGGGCCGTGGTGTAGTGGAGATTCTGCACAAGGAGAAAGAACGCTGAAGGTGATGAACAGAGCTCAGCCAAGAAGATACACGCAAGACGGTGCTTACCCACAACACCGATTTGGCTGACTTTGCGATCAGCGCTTCCGAGGGGAGCGTGTATAGATCCCGAGCCACGTCGGGATGGAGCGCCCCCCGGAGGTAGCTGGCCGAGGGCTCTCCCCCGACCCACACCTTGTCCCCCCGGGACAGACCATGCCACCGGGCCACGAGAGGTCGCCACGCCCCGGCGACCTCCCCCATCACTCGGGAAAGGAACGGCTGATCCTTCCCCGACGTGACCCGGCACAGGTCCTTCATGGCCGGAGGACGCTGGCCCTTCCCGGTTGTCCCCTGGCTGGGACCAGCACTCTCGGCAGGAGCGGAGGCGCCCGGTCGTTCGGACGCCCCGGCGGGCACAGCCACGGGCGTCTCCAGGTCCACCACGTCCTTGGCCTTGGCCCTCTTCTTCGGGCGCCCCTCCTCGGTGGTGCGCGGGGAGCCACCCCCCGCCCGCTTGGAGACCGCCGGAGAGCGCGGAGACGGTCCCCTCGGAGCACCCGAGTCATGGAAGGACCGCAGGTTCACCATCCCTGCAGAGAACAACAGACGTGTTAGAAGCTAGAGTACGGCAGCAAGCCTAAATGAGGCGAGACAACAACAGCCTACCCCGAGAGCACGGACTTAGTCCGGCCTCCACAAGCCACTTCTCCGACATGTTGCGGATGGCTTGCGAGGAAGGGAGGATTACCCTCAACCGCTCGAGATGAGCGCGCTCCTCGGCATTGAGCTTCGGGGCAGCATTGTCGATGGTCCTAGACGACCACCGAACCCCAAAACCCCAGTCCTTCTGGCACTGGACAAAAAAGAAGCGCCTCTTCCACCCTTTGTTATTGGTGGGGGCGCCACTAACCCGGAACCCTGTCCGGCGGTGAAGTATCCTGACCCCTTAAAAAGAGGCAAGCAGGAGAGGAAGAGGTTGGTCGGGGCGATGTTGGCGTAATGGCATTCCCCAGAAAGCCACCAAATACCGCCAGAGTTGGGAGTTATCCGGGAAGGCGAAATACGCCACAGGAGATGCAGGATACGATGATTGGGTGCAGGGAAGGCGCAGCCGCCTCTAGGGCATCGGCGGTCGTGGCAAAGCCCTTGGGAACCGGGTCAAAGCCCGCTGTCCCGCCCCGGCCAGAGGTTGTATTCCTCCGGATGCCGTAGCGCCGCCGAGAATCCCACCATACGCCGCCAAGATGGAGTCTTGGTCGTGGCGCCACATTATGGCCTCTAACGCACGCGCGCTCCGTGATCCGAGGAAAGGCCGGAAGGAGGAGATGAAGGAAGAGCGGCGACGCTGGTTGTGACCGAGGGGAGGAGGAGGAAGAAGCAGAGGAAGAGGAAGTGGAAGGAAGACCCATCGCACTAACCTATGATGGAAGAAATGGAAGAAGTTAAAAGGCACCGGAGCCAAGGGAGAAAACTCAAGGAAGACGGCAGGACAAGAGAGGAAAAACTCCGCTGATAAAAGGGATAGAGTGTCGCGGAGCTCCCTATTTATAGAAGGGGGGGGCCTCGACCTTTCGCCTCCCGAGGCAGGCGACAGCATGACACCGCCACATTGCCCAATAGCATCACATCGGGCGATCGCCGCGTCATATTAATGAAGAGGTGACGTGTCCACCCCGTGTAAGAAACTTACCCGCGCACGCCAATCTCTCGATTCCAGCAACCGCACTATCGTGAGCCGTTTTTCAAAGCGGCACGGCGGCGGTTCGGTTTTCTAGGTCTTGAGCAGCAGCTCGACCACTGGCATTATGGGCCTTGAGCGGCAGCTCGGTCACACACATCCCGAACGGCGGTTCGGCGATACTGGTCTTCTGGGCCTTGAGCGGCGGCTCGGTCCTCCATCCCGAACGGCGGTTCGGCTATTCTGGTCTTCTAGGTCTTGAGCGGCAGCTCGACCACTGGTATTCTGGGCCTTGAGCGGCGGCTCGGCCACACACATCCCGAACGGCGGTTCGGCTATTCTGGTCTTCTAGGTCTTGAGCGGCAGCTCGACCACTGGTATTCTGGGCCTTGAGCGGCGGCTCGGCCACACACATCCCGAACAGCGGCTCGGCTATTCTGGTTTCACAGGTCTTGAGCGGCTGCTCGACCACTGGTATTCTGGGCCTTGAGCGGTGGCTCGGCCACATATCCCGAACGGCGGTTCGGCTATTATGGTTTCTCAGGTCGTGTGCGTGACCTCGACCCCTTGCACCAAAACGACGGGTCTGGCGGAGGACCTAGCGATCTCAACCCCGACTTAGGACGTCGACGCGGCAACGGAATCGGCGTCTCCTCGACCCCCTTTATCCCGAACGATGGTTCGGCTATCATGGTTTCTCAGGTCGGGTGCGTGACCTCGACCCCTTGTACCAAAACGACGGGTCGGTAAGCAGGGAGGACCTAGCGCGTCTCAACCCACCCGACGGACGTCGGCAGCAACGGGCGTCTCCTCGACCCCCTTTATCCCGAACGACAGTTTGGCCATCATGGTTTCTCAGGTCATGTGCGTGACCTCGACCCCTTGTACCAAAACGACGGATCGGTAAGCAGGGAGGACCTGGCGGCGTCAACCCACGACTTGGGCGTCGGCTTGGCAACGGAATCGCGTCCTCGGTTTATCCCGAACGGTGGTTCGGCTATTCTGGTCTTCTAGGCCTTGAGCGGCGGCTCGGCCACACACATCCCGAACGGCAGTTCGGCTATTCTGGTTTCACAGGCCCTGAGCGGCAGCTCGGCCACACACATCCCGAACGGCAGTTCGGCTATTCTGGTTTCCTAGGCCACAGCGCGGCCGGCCACATATTCCGAGCGCGTTCGGCTATCATGGTTTTTCAGTGTCGTGCGTGACTCGACCCTAGTACCCAAATGACGGGTGTGCGAGGACTTGGGCGTCGCCGCCCTTACCTCGAGCTGCTCACCCATTGGTTCAACGGGCCTAAGCGCGAGTCTCAACCCCTGATTACCGGACGTCGGCTTGGCAAATGGGAATCGGGCGTCTCCTCGACCCCATTTATCCCGAACGGCGGTTCGGTACATGGTCTTGAGCGATGGCTCGATCATCGGCATCCTAGGCCTTGAGCGGTGGCTCGGCCTATATCGAACGACGGTTGGTGACTATAACTGGGTCTTGAGGTTCCTCGACCCCCTTTATCCCGAACGACGGTTCGGTTACAGGATCTCGAGCTTCCTCGATCATCGGTTTTCCGGGTCTTGAGCGACGCCTCGACCCCGTATCCTGCAAAGGGATTCGGTCAAATATGACACGACACGGTAGAACTTCCGCCCGAGATCTCAGTCGGCAACCAGTGTTCTTCCGAGCAACACCTCCAAATTATCCGCAGGTGGCTTTTGAGGGGGTAGTGTTAGGGTATTAAGTATGACGACGACACCGGTCTTGGCGTACACCCGGATGACGCCATCGCCTCTGCGCTCCATTACGCCCACGATTTGACCGCCCGACGTCGCTTCTCCTCAGCATCGCCCCAACTACCCGCCAAGTTGACCACGGCACCGACCTGCGAGGTCAGGCCCGTACGCCACCTGCAGACAGTCGGAAGCATGCCCTCCGTCCGACCTATTTAAGCCGAACAGGTAAGACAGGAGAGGAGGGCTCCTGGGATATCTCCTTTCAGAGCTCCTTTCAGGACCTCTTTTCGGGACCTTTTCTTTCCTAGACTCCAAAGACCTTTCTTTACGTGAACACTCCGAGAGGTGAGTAGACTCGAACACCCCCGCAATTCTCTCTGGGGAACTCCGGCCGACGGGCCAGCGCTGACTTGGGCGTCGGAGGGGTCGGGCGGAGCATCCGACCCGCCTTGCTGCAGGTCTCGTTCTCGACGTCCGGAGCGTGCCGCCGCCTTTCGGAGGAGTCGGTCGGGAGCCGGGAGCAGGAGCCATCGACGGGCCCGAACTGCAGACGACCCCGGTTTCGGATTCGCGCGTCGCCCGGTCCGCAGTAAAAGTTGTTTTCCCCTAACAGCCGCACACCCCAGGGTCACGGTAAAAAGTTGTTTGCACTAACAGATTGGCGCTAGAAGGAGGGCCCGTGTCGAAAGATTACCTGCTGCGCCCTGAACGACACATGGACGAAAGGCCGCTCCCAGGAGGCACCCCGGCGGAAGCCCCACTTACCTCCGGACCCTGGAGGGACGATCCCGCCGCGACCGCAGAACGCTACTGGAGTTTATTCAACGACCCAGGACTCCACCCGCCAGGCAGGGTTCCTCCGCTTCCCCCCCTGTCACCGCGGAGGCCTTTCAGGACCTATCCCAACAGGTCCGAGCTCTAGTAAGCGCCGTCCAGGCCGTCGTCCCTCGTCTGCTTCAGGGAACGGGAGGGCCGAGCCACCAGAGACCGGGACCCTCCCCCCGGGCTCATGAGGCACCCCCCACGGCACCATCTTCCCCAGCTTCCCACCCGGTCCTGGACGGAACCCGGGTTCTCGAAAACCTGGGTATCTCCGAGTCCGAGGCGGTGTCCTCGATTCGACGGATTTATTTCGGCTCAACCGCTCTATTTCCCGGCGCTGGATGAGGTGCAAAGGACGTCTGTAAGTCCAAAGAGGAGCAGAGGGAGCAGCCCCACCGGGAGTCCCCTGCGACATACGGAATACCCGGTGCCCTTGAACTTTCGCCTCCCCTCCATCGACCTTTATGATGGAGTCAGTGATCCCGCGGACCATGTTGCCGCTTTCCAAGCTCAGATGGCCCTATATGGAACCTCGGACACCCTGATGTGCCGAGCGTTCCCCACCACGTTGAAAGGGCCCGCACGTGCCTGGTACAGCACTTTAAAAAGCGGGACGATAACGTCCTTCGAACAGCTCGCCAAGGACTTCGAGCTACATTTTTCGCGCGCGTCCGAAGCCTTCTGTCGCGCTCCTCCTGGGTTTGAAGCAAAAGGAGGATGAACCCCTCTCCCACTTTGTGCGACGGTTTACCACGGAGGTACGAGGGTTATCTGACGCTCACCCTTCGCTGTTGATGCAGGCGTTTATGATAGGGCTGCGACCCTCAAGGTTTTGTTGGTCCTTGGTGGAGCGACCCCCCGTGTCTATCGCGGAAATGTTTCAGCGAGCGAGTCAGTATGTGGCGGCCGAAACTTGGATGGCGGGAAGAAGGGAAGAACGACCAAGGGGGCGTTCGACGCCATCCCGAGCGGGAACGACGACTAGGCGACAGTCCCCGCATCGGGGACGCCAGGCGGGGCATCTCGACCAATACGCGTCCGGGCTGCCAGCCCCCCCTTGAAAGCGTCGCGGACGCAGATATTTCTCCAGATAAAGGAAAGGGGAATGCTCAAGCCTCCCCGCCCGATGAGGGGCCGACGAGAGCTGGCCGATCATACGCGATACTACCGCTTCCATCGGCAAAACGGGCATGACACGGAGCAATGCCACCAGCTGAAGCGGCTAATTGAGGAGCTGATCCGAAGGGGACACTTAGACCAATACCTCCAGCGTCCGCGGGAACCCTCCCTACATCCCGAAGGCCCGGTTGAGCAACACATCGACGTAATTATAGGGGGGCCCGCCTCTGGAGGGCATAGCGCCTCGGGACGAAAAGCTTATGCCCGTGCTGTCGCAACTGGGGAACACCACCCTCCCTCCGAGCCAGAGATCACTTTCCCCTCAGGGGACTTGGGAGCTTCGGAGCATGATGACGCGCTGGTGGTGTCGACCCGAATCGCCAATGCGCAGGTCAGAAGGATCATGATCGACACTGGCAGCTCGGCCGACAGCCTTTACCTCGATGCCTTCGTGAAGTTGGGATTGCCGAAGGAGGCCCCAAGCCTCTCGCACTCGGCGCCACCGGGTTCACCGGCGACTGATCTCGCCAAGGGTGCGGTCACCCTACCGTTAACTCCCTGACTCAAGACAAAAACAATGTTGGTGACCTTTCTGGTGGTCGACCTCCCCACCGCGTACAACGCCATCCTGGGCCGCCCCACCCTCAACAGGTTAAGGGCGATTATATCTACATACCACCGGACCTTGAAGTTTCCGACCAGCGCTGGAGTTGGGGAAGTCCGGGGAGATCCCCAGGAATCCAGACGGTGTTACTTGACAGCGATCTCCTTGGGCAAGAGAAAGAGGCCAGAACAGCCCCTCGAAGACCCACGCGGGTCGCGACACTCGACCCAGCGCCCCGAGCCGACGAAGCTAGCAATCAACATTCCGCTGCGGGATGACCGTCCCGATCGGACGGTCGGGATCGGTCCGGACCTAGACGATCAAGAGCAGGCTCAACTTATTAGCCTCCTCCAAGAAAACACCGACGTCTTTGCTTGGACAGCGGCCGACCTCCCGGGAATCGACCCGGAAGTTTCTCAACACCACCTGAGCATTTCCCCGACCGCTCGCCCGGTGAGACAAAGACCCCGGGCTCAGGCTCTTGAGCGCCAACAAGCTATGCAAATGGAGGTTGACAAGCTCTTGGCGTCCGGCTTCATTGAGGAAGTCAGGTATCCCCAATGGCTGTCCAATGTAGTCCTCGTAAAGAAGCCTAATGGACCCCGGGGGATGTGTGTCGACTACACCGATCTAAATCGTGGTTGCCCGACGGATCGCTTCCTTGCCTAGGATCGACCAGCTGGTCGACTCAACCGCGGGGCATGCCCGCTTCTCCTTCATGGACGCCTACTCCGGTTACAACCAGATCCGGATGGCACCAGAGGATCAGCAACACACGACCTTCCACACACCCCAAGAAGCTTATTTTTACAAGGTTATGCCGTTCGGATTAAAGAATACTGGGGCCACTTACCAAAGGACGGTAAATAAGATGTTCGCCCACCAGATAGGGCGAAACATGGAAGTCTATGTCGACGACATGATTGTGAAAAGTCGACAGAGCTGCACCTTGATGACTGAGGGAAACCTTCGCCACGTTAAGGGGATATGGAATGCGCCTTAATCCAGCTAAGTGCGTTTCGGGCGTAACATCGTGGAAGTTCCTAGGATTCATCATACACGAGAGGAATTGATGCCAACCCGAAAAGATCCAAGCCTCACAATATGAGATCTCCAAGAACGATAAAGGAGCTTCAATGCCTGTACGGGAGGAT
The DNA here is from genome assembly GCA_023547065.1 of Musa troglodytarum. Lineage (NCBI taxonomy): Eukaryota > Viridiplantae > Streptophyta > Magnoliopsida > Zingiberales > Musaceae > Musa > Musa troglodytarum. Next base: position 61,300,109 of record CP097510.1, on the reverse strand, counting down.
AGCGGCTTTATCCCGGTTTTTGTCCCGGTCAGGAGATAAGTGCCTTCCTTTCTTCCGAGTCCTGAAAGATCCAAGAACTTCCGGTGACGGCGGAATGCGAGGAAGCCTTCGCACGCTCAAGCAGCACCTATCCGAACTCCCACGCCTTACCTCGGTGTCTACGCTGGAAAAACTTTGCCTCTACCTGGCGGCGTCTCGACACGCGGTGAGCTCAGTGCTGGTAAAAGAAGCCTCCGAAAAATAGCATCCGGTTTATTACACCAGCCATGTCCTGCATGGGCTAGAGCAGCGCTACCCCCTCATCGAAAGGTTGGCATTAGCGCTTATCCTGGCGGCTCGGAAGCTACGCCCCTATTTCCAGGCCCATACGATCGAGGTAATGACTGACCAACCCCTGCGTCAAGTTCTTTCTAAGTTTGACGTGGCAGGGCGCCTTCTAAAATGGTCGGTGGAGCTATCCGAGTTCGACCTCCGCTATAAACCGAGAACGGTCATCAAAGCCCAGGCCCTGGCCGATTTCATCTCGGAGTTGACCCAGCCGGAAACGGAAGGCAGGGAGCAAGTTTATCAAGACTGGGTCCTGCACGTGGATGGGTCATCTGGCTCGAGGGGTGCCGGGGCAGGACTTATCCTGGAGGACCCCGAGGGACACTCTTTCGAGCGCTCTCTCCGCTTCGGCTTCGAGGCCACAAACAACGAGGCGGAGTACGAAGCACTCTTGGCGGGCCTCCGCTTAGCAACCGAGATGCAGCTGAGAGCAGTCCATGTTCTCACGGACTCCCAACTGGTTGCCGAACAAGTCGGCGGAGAATATCGGGCGCGGGACCCGACCATGTCAAAATACCTAACCGAGGTAAAAACCCAGACCTATAACTTTTTTCGCTTCACTTTGTCTCGAGTGCCCAGGTCCCAGAACGAGCGGGCGGACCAGCTCGCGAAGTTAGCCTCGGGAGCCGAACCCAAGGAACATCCCGAGGTCGAGGAGCTCACACACCGGTCGGTGGCCATCATGGAGATAGGGGACCCCGGAGTCCCGACATCTCTACTTACGTGGACTCAGGAGATGCAGAGATACAAGCGCGAGGGGATCCTACCTGAGGATGACGTTAAGGCGCGGCGGCTCCACCGAACCCAGGCGTGGTACTGCGAAATTGGTGATCGGCTCTACAGAAGGTCATTTTCTCATCCCCTGCTGCGATGCTTGGATCCCGACGAGGCGAAAATAATTCTCGCCGAAGTCCACGGCGGGACCTGCGGGGAGCATATGGGTGGCCGAACTTTGGCCTTCAAGATACTACGCCAAGGCTATTACTGGCCCACGTTGCACCGAGACGCCAGGGCTTTTGTGCGGCGGTGCGACACATGCCAGCGCCAAGCCCGCGCCCCGCAGCTTCCCGCGGTCCCACTCACTTCCATGGATTCCACTGCCCTTCGCGAATGGGGATGGACCTTTGGGCCCATTCCCGGCGTCCGCCGGAGATACATCATCGTGGGAATCAATTATTTCACCAAGTGGGTAGAAGCCGAGCCGCTGGCGACCATTACAGCCGGACAGGTCGAACAGTTCATATGGAAAAACATTGTGACCCGATTCGGCCTTCCCAATGTTATCATCACCGATAACGGTACCCAGTTTTCCAAAGGCTCGGTTTAAGGAATTTGCATGCGAGTTATCGGATCCATTGAGGTTTAGCTCGTGGCCCACCTCGCACCAACAGCTCGCCGAGGTAACCAACCGATCTATCCTTGATGGGCTTAAGAAAAGAACTTCGAAGCCCGATTGCCGGGTCGACGAGCTCCCGAATATCCTATGGTCTTTGCGGACTACCCAAAACGGCCGGCGAGTCCCCATACAGCCTGGCGTTCGGCGTGGAGGCGGTTCTGCCGGCCGAGTTGGTCATTCCGACCTTCCGGGTAGAAAACTATGAAGAGTCAACCTCGACCCAGGGAGTTCGGGCTGGTCTAGACCTGCTCGAAGAGCGCAGGGCCGACGCGCACCTAAAGATGTTAGCATACAATCGAAGTGTCGCCAGAAACTATAACAGGAGGGTACGCCCTCGACCTCTCGGGATGGGAGACCTGGTACTGCGCAAGGCGGAGGTAAGTGACCCCGCCCGCTTAAGGGGCAAGCTTGCACCTAAGTGGGAAGGCCCCTACCGCGTTACCAAGGTCGTCCGACCGGGCACGTTCCGACTCGCGACTATGTCAGGACAGCAAGTGCCGAGGACCTGGAACATCCAGAACCTCAAGAAATATTTTGTTTAAAGTTTTTATAACGACTGCAAGACCAAACAGAAGTACGCTAGCATTGGATTCAGGTTATTGAAGCTAACTTGAAATTGCATTGCCAAAGTAGGAATTGCATTGCCAAAGTTTTAAAGTACAAAATGAGCCCCTAGAGGGGAAAAAATAGTGTTACACAACCCAAAAAAGGGTGAGGGAAGACCCTCCAGAAGAGAAAAAAGACAGAGTCCCTCAAGAAGCGGCCCCCGGTAGGCTATCATCGAAAGGGACTTCGTCGGGCATGCTCACCCCCTGGTCTTCGGGGCGGGAAGTGAAGGGATCCTCCTCGATCATGCGAACCCGGAGGGCACGCCGAACCGGGCTAGGGCGACCTTGTACCCATACTCATAGGATACCCTGCCCGTCCGGTCTAAGCCGAGAAGGAAGCCCTCCGACTTCTTGTACCGCTCGATCGCCTCCCGGTCCCTCTCCGGTCGGCTGCCTTCTTCCGCCGCGAGGGCCTCCCGGGCGGCCTTTGCCTCGGCTTCTCGTGAAGCCAGCTTCACCGCCAATTCAGAGGCCTCCTTCGTGCGGAGGCGGTTCTCCAACTTCTCCGTCCGGAGAAGCTTCTGCAGGCTGGCCTGCGACGCCGACGCGGCCTCGAGCTCGGCGGTCAAGCGCGACACTTCGGCGACCATATCGGCTGCCCGTTGCTCGGCAGCAGCAACCGCCTCGGGCCCGGACCCCGCTCGGGCCTCCTCCAGCTGGCGGCACAAGTCGAGGTTGCGCTCGCTCAGCCCGCCTACCAGTCGACCAGCGTCGTGAACCCAGTCGATCAGGGCCGTGGTGTAGTGGAGATTCTGCACAAAAGGGGAACAGTAAATAATGATAGACGATGTTTACCCAAAGGGAGACACGCGAGACGATGCTTACCCACAACACCGACTTGGCCGATTTGGCAATGAGAACCTCCGAGGGGAGCGTATACAAATCCCGAGCTATGTCGGGATGAAGCGCTCCCCGGAGGTAGGTGGCCGAAGGGTCTCCCCCAGTCCACACTTTGTCCCCCCGGGATAATCCATTCCACCAGGCCACCAGAGGGTCGCTCGCCCCCCCGGAAGGGACCTTGCCCATTACACGGGAAAGGAAGGGCTGATCCTTTCCCGGTGGGATCCGACACAGATCCTTCATGGCCGGGGGACGCAGGCCCTTCCCGCCGTCACTGGCCGCCTCCAAAGACACTCACCGGGGCCGATGTATCCGACGGCCGGTCGCCGCTCACGGAAGAGCCACCGGCACATCGAGGTCCACCACGTCCTTCGCCCTGGACCTTTTCTTGGGGCGTCCTCCTTCAGCCATCCACGGGGAATCACCCCCCGCTCGCTTTGGGACAGCCGGGGCGCACAGGGACGAACCTGCCAGAGTGCTCGCACCATGGAATGATCGCAGGTTCACCATTTCTGCGAAAAATAAAGATCAGTTAGAGACGAGAATGTGGCAGCGATCCCGAAAACGTAAAACAGTGATAACCTACCCCGAGAACGCGGGCTAAGCCCCGCTTCCACAAGCCATTGCTCTGACATATTGTAGATGGCTTGCGAAGAGGGAAGAATTACCCTCAGGTTCACGAGGTGCACACGCTCCTCGGCGTTGAGATTCGGGACTATGTTGTCAATGGTCCTCGAGGACCACCGAACCCCGAAACCCCAGTCTTTCTCGCACCGGACGAAGAAGAAGCACCTTTTCCACCCCTTGTTATTGTTGGGGGCGCTGCTAACCCGGAACCCTACCCGGGCAGCGAGGAAGTATCCCCCCGACCCCTTGAAAAGGTGAAAACATGAGAGAAAAAGGCTGCGGGTCGGGGTGATATTGGCGTAATGGCATTCCCCCAGGAAAGCCACCAAATATCGCCAAGAGTTGGGTGTTATTTGTGAAGATGAGATCCGCCACAAGGATATACAGGACACGATGACAGGATGTAGTGGGAGACGCAGGCCGGCCTCCAGGGCGTCGAGAGTCAGGGCAAAGCCCTTGGGAACCGGATCGAAGGCCCGCTGCCCCGCTTCGGGGGTCGCAAGGACGTATTCCTCCGGGATGCTATAGCGCCTCCGGAGGATCCTTACAGAGGACTCATCCAGGGTGGAATCTTGGTCGTGTGGCCACATTATGGCCTCTAGCGCACGCGCCGCTTCCCCACCTGAGGAAGGGCTGGAAGGAGGAGATGGTGGGGAGGCAACGACACGAGTAGTGACAGAGGGGGAGGAAGAGGAAGAAGTAGAGGAGGAAGAGGTGGAAGAAAGAGCCATTGTGCAATCGACCTCGGAGGATCGACGGAGGGTGGCAAGAGACACTGTGGCAAAGGAAGAAAACTCTGAGGAAGACAACGGCAGGACTCGAGAGACAGAAAAACTCCGCTGATGAAAAGTGGTAGAGTGTCGCGACGCGCGCTATTTATAGAAAAAGGCCTCGCCCTTTCGCCTTCCGAAGTGGGCGACAGCATGACGCCGCGCATACCGCCCAACAGCATTGCATCGGGCAGTCCAAACGCCGATGCAATATTAATGAGGATGTGACGTGTCCACCACCCAGGCGAGTAACTTGCCCGGCACGTCAGCGACCCCTCGATTCCCGCAACCGCACTAGCGCGAACGGTTTTCGAAACGGCCCCTCGACCATTGGTTTTCTGGGTCTTGAGCGGGCCTCGACCCTTTATCCCGAACGGTGGTTTGGTTACATGGTCTTGAGCGGGCCTCGACCATTGGTTTTCTGGGTCTTGAGCGGGCCTCGACCCTTTATCCCGAACGGCAGTTCGGTTACATGGTCTTGAGTGGGCCTCGACCATCGTTTTCGGGTCTTGAGCGGCTCGCTTTATCCCGAACGGCGGTTCGGTTACATGGTCTTGAGCGGCGCCTCGACCCCTTATCCCGAACGGCGGTTCGGTTACATGGTCTTGAGCGGGCCTCGACCATTGGTTTTCTGGGTCTTGAGCGGGCCTCGACCCTTTATCCCGAACGGCTGTTCGGTTACATGGTCTTGAGCGAGCCTCGACCATTGGTTTTCTGGGTCTTGAGTGAGCCTCGACCCTTTATCCCGAACAGCGGTTCGGTTACATGGTCTTGAGCGGGCCTCGACCATTGGTTTTCTGGGTCTTGAGCGGCGCCTAGACTCCTCATCCTGCACGATGGATCAGTCGATTATGTCACGACAGGCAGAACATCCGCCCGAGGTCTCAGCCGACCACTCATGTGCAACCGGGCTTCCCCGAACACCACCCCCAACCCTCAAGGACCGTCCTACAGGAGTGGCTTTTTGAGGGGGGTAGTGTTATGGGTATTAAATGTGACGTGACACCCGGTCCTGGGCATCACGCCCGGATGATGTCATCGCCCCTCCTGCGCTCTTTTACTCCCGTATTTAATTACGCGTCGCTTCCTTCCGCCGCCTGCACGTACGCAGGGTTGACCACGGCACCGGCCTGCGAGGTCAGGTCCGTATACCACCCGCAGACGCAACCGGAAGCGCGCCATCCGTCCGACATATTTAAGGCGAAGGGGTAAGGCAGGAAGAGGGAGAAAGAAAGGTGCACTCTGAACTCTTCAATTATTTGGGGACCGGCCTACGGGAGAGAGCCTGACTTGAGCGTCGGAGGGGTCGGGCGGAGCACCCTCCGACCCGCCTTTGTGCAGGTTCCGTTCCCGGCGACATCGGCGCACGCTACCCCTCGGGACCTAGCTGGAGCAGGAGCCATCGACGAGCCCGAACCTTACCGAGACGACCCCCGGGTTCCCGGATTCTCCGCCGCACACCCTAGGGTCACGGTAAAAAGTTGTTTGCACTAACTTATAACTCTTGATTCGGCAAGTCGCCTCATGCGTACTGCAATGGACTGGCCCAAAATTGGATATATGGTAATGCATGTAGCGAGCACCAACATTGCTTCCTCCTCCTTCACCCTTATCCGCGAGGTACTGGTGGATGTACCGCACGTCGTACAATTCGAGCTTTGTAACTACTATCGATATATCATGTAGGTTTGTTTTTAATGTATCAATTTAACTTTAGATATTATGGTTAGATCTACTTATCTTAATTTTTAATATTAAATTATTTATGATTCCAAACTCAAACTAATTTACGCGAGCTATATTTTTTAAATGAACATATATAAACATAATAATCATATCTTTCATAAAAATTATATTTAAATTTATAAGAATATGTAATGTGAGTCCTTTAACAAATATGATTGGCTTTTATTAAGTGTTACTAATCACAAAATCGATTCTTTCATTTTTATATATATGACATTTATTAGCAAGAGTTATATTTAATAATTTATTACTGATTTTAAATTTTTTTAATATTTGTTATAATAACATTTTTTTTTTGAATGACTCTAACTCTTCACATTTAGTGTAAAGTGTTAATAAGCATTTGAGCTCATCGGCTACCACCTAGTTTAGTGGTGCCAATACCTGACTCAATTTTATATTTGTTAGGGGTATTAAAAATGACGTGACACCTGGTCTTCGGTCGTACTCCCGGATGATGTCATTGCCCCTCCTGCGCTCTATTAATCCCACGATTTGATCGCCCGACGTCGCCTCTCCTCTGCATCGCCCCAACTACCCACCAAGTTGACCACGGCACCCCACCTGCGAGGTCAGGCCCGTACGCCACCCGCAGACGCAGCCGGAAGCATGCCCTCCGTCCGACCTATTTAAGCCGAATAGGTAAGACAGGCACAGGGGCTGGACTGGTCTCGATTAATTCCAAGGACACTCCGAGAGGTGAGTAGACTCGAACACCCCCGCAATTCTCTCTAGGGAACTCCGGCCGATGGGCCAGTACTGACTTGGGCGTCGGAGGGGTCGGGCGGAGCATCCGACCCGCCCTGCTGCAGGTCTCGTTCCCGACGTCCGGAGCGCGCAGCCGCCTTTCGGAGCGGTCGACAGGCGGGAGCAGGAGCCATCGACGGGCCCGAACCGTACCGAGACGATCCCCCGGTTTCCGGATTCTGCGCTGTGCGCCCCGGGGTCACGGTAAAAAGTTGTTTCCCCTAACAATATTGAATTGGTTTTCCAATAGGCTCAAATCAGTCCTAATTCAGGCCTAATGGGCCCCTAATTAAGTTAGTCTCGTTATGCCCCAAAACCAACTTAATTAGACTCTAAATTACTTCAATCAAGACATAGTGATTACAATCATGAAGCTTACATTATCCAATATGTCATTGTTCATTCGACATTTTGTCGGAACTTTCAGCGCATCATCCTTTCCTTCGATGTATTGCTCTATCCATCGGTATATTGGCCTTCTATAACATCCGATCTTCTTGGCGCAATGCCCATTCCTTTCAGCTCAATGTTCGATCTTTGACATGATGTACTCTGGCTTAATGTATGATTATTTTTGCTTCACTAATTTACCTTTTCATGGTCGAAGTTTCTCATGCGTCACTTTCCTCAAACGTTTATCAGTTCATAAAACTCATCAATTGAATTTATCATCAAAATCTAGGATTCAACATAGGTTTTCTAGCCGCCCAAGATTGCCTTATAGCTAGGGTTTTCTGGCTACAAAGGACTCCTTCATAGTTAGGGTTTCTTAGCCACATAAGGCATTCCTAAGATTCTTGGCTACAAGGGAGTCTCTTGTGGCTAATAAGGTTTCCTAGCCACATAAGGGACTACCGACCATGTTGGGCAACCTATGGTAGGATTTCCAAAATACTATAGAATAATTAAATAATAATAATAATAATATTATTATTATTATCTAATAGTTCTACATAATGATGTATATATATGATGTCTGATGTGAACGGATGATCATAGATTGTGTGATGTGTATGTACATATGATGTGTTTATTATTATTATTGGAGCTTGCGAGCCTCCATTTTTTCTTGTTTATTATCGAGTTTGCATGCTTGTAATTACGTTATAATTACACAAGGTGCAACAGAAGCATAGGTGACAACGGGACCCATAAGGGTGAGACTGATGATCGCGACATATGGAGATGCGCTGAAATGTCAACGAAATCAACGAAGATGAGATGGACAATCACATAGTATGGCTATACACCGAGACATACATAGATCGTGATGTGAGTGATTGGGCCCACTAGTTCGGGCTTGACCAATTTAATTACGATCTATGATCATATGATGTGATTGCTCATGTGATATGTGATTGCTTATATATTTATTAAATATGTATATATATTTGCATGCGATATAAATATATATTAAATATGTATGTGTGTGACACGTCATATTAAGAGACCGAATTAAAATCTCTTTTCTCGATAATATTAAGTCGATAAATGTGAGGCAATTAGATTGACTCACGTGGCCTTCCATCATTATAGGAAGAAATCGATTCTCGACATAGGTTGAGTTAGTCGAGTCTCACCTATATTACGATTTGAGTTCTTGCTTATGACATAGAGATGTCACCGGTGACCTGAGGACGTGGTATACTTGGTCGAGGGCATATCATCGAGTCAGACTCATCTTGTAACGATAGTGATGACTTAATCGAACATCATGGTTGGTCAAGTCTCTCAAGGCCATGATGGTTCGGAGGTCGAACAGGATGAGAATCACAAAGAGTTATGATCAGCAAGATTACCTACCTTTTTAGGTTTAGCACGAATGGTTGAGTTCCTCGAGGCTACGCTAAGATATCGATGGGATCCTAATCCCCACTAGAGATCCATCCGGGGGAGTCTCCAATTCATATATCGGAAAGAGTTGTGTGATTCACAAGAAAATAGTATAAGTATATTAAGATAAAAGTCCTTATCTTGATTGTTTACTTTTTGTAAAACATTGCTTTCAAATCCCTTACATGGCATACTTGATATCAACTGCCTTAGTAGTCTAAATTACACAGATTAGCTATGTAATTGGAGAATTATTTTCAAGGTGGGGAAAATCTCGTACGCTCTTGATACAGTGATGCCTAGGCCTAAGGAAGGGGTAAGCGAGGATGAGATCACTCGTTACGAAATTACATAGATGACTTCATTCTTGCTCAGTATTACATATTGGGCTCCATGACTCTTGAGTTACAAAGGCAGCATAAAGAGACGGATGCCAAATCCATTCTCCTACGTCTCCATAAATTTTTTGAGGAACAGAGAAGAACTCAATGATATAAGATATCTAAGAATCTTTTTCACACTGATTCATAACCATATCTTTAAGATGATGAAGTAGATATAGAAGCTCATAGGTCTAGGAATGATCCTAGAGGATAACATGTGTGTGGATCTTATACTTCAACCCATACTAGATTTCTTTTTTTAGTTCATTATGAATTTTAATATGAATAAGATTGAGGTGACTATTGTATTAGATGAGAATAAAAATTATTTAATAATACTGAATGATGAGATCATCACGTTGCATAATGATTTATTTATACAAAATATTGTTCCATATATTATGAATATAAATGTATTCAAGAGTAAATAAGATAACATGAATTATTGGTTAGGTCATACAATTGTGAATTAGATGAGGTTTCTAGGTAATTATCAGAGAAAAAAAAATCGGAGCATGTGGCGCTAAACGGAGCCGCCTAGTCCCATTGGGAACAACGTTATATATATATATAAAAAAAAAGTCCGGCGAGCAGAGATGCGACATGGTGATGTAGCCTAGGAAACATTCTCATCACTACTTGCGTTTCGTCTGTTCTGATCCCCCCCCCTCCACTACAAACAAGCTAAAGTCCTTCTCCACCCCAAATCAAACAAACCAACCCGACTTCAAGTTCGGGCCTTCCACCTCGTCTCCTAGTGATATGTAATGGATCATCCATGCATTGGCCTGTTATCTTTGGCAACACTCACCCTGTCCGTATCATCGCTTTGGCAAAATTCTATGGCGTGCTATGGAAGTTTTGGGTCAACGACAGTAGTAGATAGCTATTTCATCTGATGTTTGCTCATATAGTACGTGCAAATCAGCGTACAACCTGCGCTGGCTTGGAGACGGACAGGTAAAATTACGACAAATGGGCTTTGTCTGAACTGTCCTGAAATCACCGTCTTGCCTTGTCCTCCATCGCCCCATGAAGAGAAAAAGAGGAACCAGCACATATAAACGCACCACCTGCAGGAATTCTGTGTGTTCCTGCAAGGGCTCCTTTGGGCGAGGTGTCACGCCGGGTTCTCTCTCGTTCTCCTTGCACCATCACCCTTGCGAGGAAGGTGGAAGCATGGATGTGATACCAGTGAAGAGTGAGACTAATGGCGCTGGCAGGCGATTGCATGGTGCTGCAGTACTGGTTCCGTCCAACGGGAGTCAAGTGGTGAAGGTCATCAAGAGGAGAAAAAGGGAGCCTGCGTTACCACAGATCGGAAGTGATGCCAACAGGGAGATGATCGATCAATCTTCCACTTGCAGCACGATGAAAAGAAGTTCAAGGTTTCGAGGTGTTAGCAGGTACACGTATGTTGTGGGAACGTCAGGCGGCTACTCTTTCGAGTAGCACCACCTGATGAACAGATGTAACAACATGACAACCTTGCAGGCATCGATGGACAGGTCGTTTCGAGGCCCACCTTTGGGATAAGGGGTCTTGGAATGCAACGCAGAGGAAGAAGGGGAAACAAGGCACGTTGTTTCAGATTCTACTCACCATTTCCTTCTGCCCTTTCTTTATTTTTATTCTTGTTGTTGCCAACTACGTTCATCTGAATTGTTGCTCGATTTGGGACAGTTTACCTTGGAGCCTACGATGAGGAAGAAGCAGCGGCAAGGGCCTACGATCTTGCAGCGCTCAAGTACTGGGGACCTTCAACCTACACGAACTTTCAGGTATGATTTTTCTGAGAGCATGTTATGGACCGTAACACTGGATGACAGTTAACGATGGCAGCACAGCCAACCGAATGTTTTGCAATCTCCTAACCGATCTTTCGTCCATGATCATCAAAGCATGTGAAACACACACACACACACCTCTCTTTCTAATTCATAAAATGGGACGGAGCATGTCTCGTTTCCATCTCCTGACAGCTGAAACCATTCTCCCGTTCCGGGCATGAGATTTTTTTTGCTAAATGATGGGTTTTTCCCTGCGTTCCAGCACTCCTGGTTCCTCCTCCGTGCTAATTTTACAGTAAAGTCTCTTAAGGAAGCACGCACCTGCAAAGAGTAAAAAAGAAAGAGAAGAAAATGCACATACAAATATGACAAATTATAATCAAATAGTAAGTATTTCATGGATATGATCAACGAAGAATCACGAATTTTCCCACATCTCAGTGTGAAGAACATGTTGACCAGTGTTGCTATCCAAATTGACTTACAATCCACCCAAACTTGTCAGGTATCCGATTATGAAAAAGAGATACAAGTAATGCAAAGCGTCACAAAAGAAGAGTACCTAGCATCGATAAGGAGGTTTGCACTTTCATTTTTTAGCCGTGGAATTCCAGCTCCTATCATCGATATGAATGCCTGCCTCGCTCCTTGACCAGATTTAATTATGGCAGGAAGAGCAGTGGTTTCTCAAGAGGTGTATCCAAGTACCGGGGAGTTGCTAGGTATAATTAATTAAATACTTGGAGGCTGCAGAACAATTTCTTCTCTTCGGTAGCCTATCGACATGCATGTACTGAAATCAAGGAGCTGGATAAAAATGTATGTATGCAGGCATCACCACAATGGAAGATGGGAAGCGAGGATTGGCAGGGTGTTCGGGAACAAATATCTCTATCTCGGCACTTACAGTAAGTACTAGACCATCTCTTTCGATTACTCCCATAATTGCTGCCAACTAGACGGAAGGGAACACATGAACAAATTATCATGGATTGCAGGCACTCAGGAGGAAGCTGCCCGTGCTTATGACATCGCCGCAATCGAGTACAGAGGAATAAATGCCGTGACCAATTTCGATTTGAGCACATACATCAGATGGCTCAAGCCAGGTGCCTCCTCCAATGTGCGCAACACTACCGGAGAGCAACACGTAAATGTTGATGAATTTTGTGCACTGCAAATCCCGAACAGGCACTTCTCAGCAGGTCAAGCAGAAGAGCACCTGAGCTTCAACCCCTTTATTACTGAATACATGAACCTACAGTGTAAGCAGGAATACACGGCCGATCGATTCCCTGGTGGTGGTGGTGCTGCTGCTGCTGTTACTGGTTGCACTGGTGCAAGCAGCAAGTCCTCTCCCACCGCTCTTAGTCTCTTGTTAAAATCCTCAATATTCAGGCAACTCGTAGAGAACTTCAGTCCGGTCAATGAAGAGTTTGAGGGAGATGGCACCAAGGAAAGGAGACGACTGCAGGGAGAGCATGATCAGAGCAATGGTATCTTTTATGAAGAAATGGCGGGTGCACCGTATGTTCGTGATCCGAACGACGAGAATGGTCAAAGAATTGAGCTACCTCGGGAGACGGTTTGTTGTTATGAGCACAGCGAGCAGCAGACACACTGGAACGGGATTATGAGCATGTCGACGATGCAGCAGTTCAAGTGAGGAAGTCGTCGAGGGAGCGCCGGAGTCGTAGTTGCAAATCTAGACTAGCTGGTCTTGTTGTATATATCGCCCTCACATCGACGACGACTTGTAGTAACCTTAAAAGCGACGAATAAAGTGCACCCATCTCTTGAGAATTCTGTCTAGCCTCCTAAATGGCTTGGCCGATTGATCGGAAGAATTGATGTCGTTTGAAAGGCAATGATATGGCATATTTTAGCATCATCCATATGGCAGCGGTCAGCGACCACATCAATGCCAACAAAGAGTCCCATATTGACATGACGCGACACCTCCGACTCGAGTAGGATAGTCGCCTCTCTCATACTATTCGGTACCGTACAAGTCAGTGCTGCACACCGCAAAGATGCTTCGGAAAGCTCGAATCGGCGCCGCTCGACGTAGGGTCATACAGCTCGGTTGGCGCTCGTGCAAGGCGGCTACCCGAGGAGTTGACAACCATTAACGGACCATGTATGACCGGCCCTCGTCCACGGATATAAAAGCCAACCCCTTGACCAACGCCAAGGGAGAGGCACTTTGAACACCCAACTCCTAACTCTACTCAATACTAACTTGGGCTTCGGAGGGATCGAGTAGGAAAATCCCCCTCCTGACCTTGACATTTGTGCAGGAATCGACAACGAAGCAATAGCAATCTATCGAGGGAGAACCGCACTCAGGAGACGATGCCTGGACCCAACTCGACCCGAAGATCGCCTCCACCTGAGCGACCGCGTGGGCAACCTTGTGCATCCGGGACTAGATCGAGCTATGCTAACACCTCGACCATGGCATAAAGGTTTATCAATATTTTGGCGCTATAAGGAGGGCCCGATGTCGCAAGATAATCCCTAGCCATGCAACTCGGGCAAATGCCCTAGAGAAGAGCCGCTCCCAACACATTCAGCTTTCGGATTTGGAGGACAACTCCCACCTCCCCCAAACCTAGAAGGAAACGCCTCCGCTGTGATCCCAAGCCGCTATTGGTGACTGTTCATCGATCCCGAGCTGTCACCCCTCGGGACCACCATGCTTGCCCAGCAATTGACGTTACCACAATCACCGTAATGAGATAGCTCCTGTCCTCGCTCCATCTCCAACCCCTCAGTAGCGCATTGTGGTGGACGTTGCGCCCTCGCGCAAATAGCTATTGGGAAACTCGAGGCCTACACCTAAGCACAGCTCTCTAGACCTCCGATGGTCCTACCCGAGTGCCCCCGAGCCCGACATACTATCGTCTGATTTAGCGAACTCTTTCCGGGCTCAATTGTGCTTAGTCAATCGACATCTTAATGAGGTCCAAAAGAAATTTCACAAATCCAAGGAAGAGCCCGACGAGGCCTCCCTCGCTGGATCCTCTTTCGTCCAAAAAATTTAGGACAAGCCTATCCCCCTCAATTTCTGCCTCCCAACATTGGAGGCCTATGATGGTGGCTCCGATCCAGCAGAGCACATTGCCACCTTCCGAGCCTTGATGGCCCTATATAGCACTTTTGATACCCTGATGTGTCAGGCATTTCCTATCACCCTCTAAGGCTCGATTCAAATGTGGTACAATCAACTGAGGTCGTCCTCGATCTCATCTCTTGATCAACTTGCAAGGGAATTCAAGCTTCACGTCTTAGCGTTCCTGATAGGCCTGCGACCTTAAAAATTCTTTTGGTCACTAGTCGAGAGGCCATTGACAACCATCCCCAAGATACTCCAGCGAGCCAACCAATATGTTGTTGCTGAGGAACTAGTGGCAAAAAAACGTAAGGAGTCGCACAAGAGGCCACACTAGGAGCTACCTCGGTAAGCAAATCAAGGAAAGAAGAAGGCTTGCCATGGCAAGATCGAAAGTAGATGTGCCTGAGTTGTCAACCTCGGCCAAATAGTTCACACATGGTGCACCTCGGCCAAACAATGCCCACATGGTGCACCTCGGCCAAACAGTGCCCGAGTTGGGCACCTCAGCCAAATAGTGCCCCAATAGTGCACCTTGGTCAAACAGTGCCCTAATGGTGCACCTCAGCCAAATAGTGCCCCAATGGTGCACCTCAGCCAAATAGTGCCCCAATAGTGCACCTCGGCCAAACATTACCCCAATGATGCACCTCGACCAAACGGTGCCCAAGTTGGGCACCTCAGCCAAATAGTGCCCCAATGGTGCACCTCAGCCAAACAATGCTCAAGTTGGGCACCTCGACCAAATAGTGCCCGAGTTGTGCACCTCGGCCAAACAATGCCCATATGGTGCACCTTGGCCAAACAATGCCCGAGTTGGACACCTCAGCCAAACAATACCCTAATGGTGCACCTTGACCAAACAGTGCCCGAGTTGGACACCTTGGCCAAATAGTGCCCCAATGGTGCACCTCGACCAAACAGTGCCCGAGTTGTGTACCTCAGCCAAATAGTGCCCCAATGGTGCATCTCGGCCAAACAATGCCCGAGTTATGCACCTCTGCCTGAGTTGGGTACTTCGGCTAAATAGTGCTGGAGCTATGCCTTGCAACCAATCCAACATCCAAGTTGCATCTCAACCAGTCCAACGCCCGAGCCACCACTCACGGCCAATCCAACATCTGAGTCGCATCTCGGCCAGTCCAACACCTGAGCCACGCCTCTCGGCCAGTCCAACGCCCGAGTCGCATCTCAGCTAGTCTAATGCCCGAGCAATGCCTCACGACCAGTCCAAGATCCAAGTCGCATCTCGGCCAATCCAATGCCCGAGCCACATCTCGTGGCCAGTCCAATGCTCGAGTCGCATCTCGGCCAGTCCAACGCCCGAGCCATGCCTCACGGCCAGTCCCATGTCTGAGTCGCATCTTGGCAGTCCAACGCCCGAGCCACGCCTCGCGACCAGTTCAACATCCGAGTCGCATCTCGGCCAGTCCAAGTCCCGAGCCACGCCTCACAGTGAGTCCAATGCCCGAGTTGCATCTCCGCTAGTCCAATGCTCGAGCCACACCTCGCGGACAGTCTAATATCCGAGTCGCATTTCAGTTAGTCCAATGCCCGAGCCACGCCTCGTGGCTAGTCCAACGCCTGAGTCGCATCTCGGCCAGTCCAACGCTTGAGCCACGCCTCACGGCCAATCCAACGTCTGAGTCATATCTCGACCAGTCCAACGCCCGAGCCACACCTCATGGCCAGCCCAACATCCGAGTCACATCTCGGCTAGTCCAACACCCGAGCCACGCCTTACGGCCAGTCCAACGCCCGAGCCATGCCTCACGGTCAACCCAACGTCCAAGTCGCATCTCGAGCAGTCCAACGCCCGAGTCACACCTCGTGGCCAATCCAATGTCCAAATCGCATCTTGGCCAGTCCTACACTTGAGTAGTGTTGCTCAACCAATTCAGCTCCCGAATAGAAGCTCTCAATCAACCAATGACCAGACCAACAATCCTAGCACAACAGCTAACCCAGCTAGAGAAAAGCACCAAGCCATGCCCCAAGCCCCTCCACAAGGAACCTGGGGCATGCCTTCTTGAGGGGAGAGAGAATGATATGACATATTTTGGCACCATCCGCATGGCAGCGGTCAGCGATCGCGTCAATGCCAACAAAAGAGCCCCATGTTGACACGACATAACACCTCTAACTCAAGCAAGACAATTGCCTCTCATACAATTCGGTGTCGTATAAGCCAGTGTCTCACACCGCAGCATCGCTTCGAAAAGCTCGGATCGGCGTTGCTCGATGTAGGGCCGTACAGCTCGGTCGGCGCTCATGCAAGCCGGCCACCCGAGGAGTCGGCAACCATTAACGGATCATATACGACTGACCCTTATCCACAGGTATAAAAGTCAACCCCCTGACCAACGCCAAGGGAGAGGCACTTTGAATACCCAACTCCTAACTCCACGCAACACTGACTTGGGCTTCAGAGGGGTCGAGTTGGGAAATCCCCCTCCCGACCTCGACCTTTGTACAGGAACTGACAACGAGACAGTAGCAACCCACAGAGAGAGAACCATACTCGGGAGACGACGCCTGGACCCAACCCGACTCGAAGCTCGCCTCCACCCGAGCAATCGCGTGGGCAACCTTGCGCATTCGGGACTGGACCGAGCCGTGCTGACACCTCGATCACGACGTAAAGGTTCACCAGGAATGACCGTTCGGGATGCCGATTGATCGATTATCGAAGGACCAGCAACCCCGACCGAAACAGGGGAGAAAAGAACAGCGCTGGATTTAGGAACGAAGAGGAGATGCTACGTTTCCGAGGGCTCCATCCATTAACCAATGATCACGGTTTTCTGCGTTTGTAGCTGTTGTAGAGTTTCTGGGTTGGACCGGAAACGGAAGAAAAATGGGGTAATGCCACGAGAGACGAACTTTCCTCAGCCTGCAAGCGCCCACCAAGACGAATCCAGGTGTTGGTGACGATTTTCTTCACTTGTACGGAAGATGAGTCCAAAAAATGACCGGATTCAATTTCTTTTCACATCATCCGATCTGTTCTTACTCCTACTAATTTTTTTTGTCCAAAAGACATCCACAACAACGTACCACCGGTAGGTGGGTGCACTAGTTGGGTATATATAAATCCATACTGGGAGATGGCAGCAGCTAGCTTTACCTCATGGTATCTAAATCGAGCAAATGCAGCATCAACAATACATGCGCTGTTGTAGACAAGTGACGTTCTTTCAACTAGGAAGCCCATAACAAAAAATGAAGCATGACATGCGCACTCGCATCATTTATGGCGATTTAATTACAATTACCTCCGACGGAAAAAATAAAACAATGGCAACTAGTATAGTATATACAATACACTTGCAATGGATTATGAATTCTCGCGTTCCTACAAACATTAGAATCATTAGTTCCAAGAAAGCTTCTCGTCTCTCTGCTTGAGTTTCATGGGACAACCATTTTTCAAGCTTGTTTATTGTAGATGAAAGAATATTTACACAGCCATTCTATCCAGAAACACTGCAAATGAGAGAATCAAAGTCATATGATGTCGATAGTGGTATGTCGTACGAGATCAACCACTTTTAATTACTTCCAGCAAGCAAGGATGCAATATACGTACAGCAAGTCATTCCACATACAGAAAAAGATGATAACGTATTCATACGGCATAATTCATTTCAATAATGCAAGGAGTCCTTAAAGCAGCAGAAGAAGATACAAAAAGAAGAAAGGCAGCCTCGCAGATTACACATCAAATATATGTGTATGTTTATTTTTAACACACACACAAGCAGCAAGATCGCACTAGACAGCCAGCTATAAGGCAACACATTCTACAAGCACAAAACAAGAACAAATCAGACGTGTGAATACAAAATTCTCTACTTTTGTGGTCTTCTAGTGTCCCTGAAGGTCGTCATTTTCCTTAAAAAAATGAACAGAAAGCATATCCACACAACACATCCGCGAGAATGTGTGCACATACAAAAGGGCTGAAGTTGCCCATTCGAATATGTATTCAAGGATCCCAATAAAGAAAGAGATGCATATATTCATACGTACAAATAAATATCTTTTTGAACAAGTCATGCAAACACCCCAAGCACAGGCACACAATGGTCGATGAGTGATGCATGCAAATGGTACAGTATACTATGTTATACCTATTTATATAGTGAAGGTACACATACATAAATGCCAGTAGCCTCTAGACTCTTGCATCCACCCTTGCCGATTGCATACACAGGATTATACCAGGTGTTTTAGTCAACATTTTTTTATGTATCAACTAAACTAATAGCATTATCTCCTTAAACAAAAAAATAAATATGATATGATGATGACATAAGACTAGAACATTTTTGGTTCTATTACTCGTAAACTTATCATCCACTACTTCGCATTTATCTCTTTAAACAAAATATAAAAAAGATTTGATGACAGGAAAGTCGAATATTATTTTGTTCTGCTGTTTCTTTTCTTTTTTTTTTTCTTTTTTTTTTTTTGTGAAGGATAAGTGACAGAGGTGGGATTCGAACTCAAGACCTTGCAATAATCTGTCAAAGTCTTTCTTTACTAGAGTATTTTCACATTTTAACAACATTATGATTTAACTGTCCGAGAACTCTTGCTTGTAGCTGTAACACCTTTTTTTGTCTACTAGTGAATCATGCAAATGCGATTCAGGTATCCATATATGTCTAGCACTGATAGAAACAGAGAGAATACTTTGGGCACCATCTATCATTTCATGGGAACAATGCGCGATTTCTGATTATAAATTCAAAGATATGTTCTGTTATCAAAAGAGCAGCAAAACTCTTGCTTTGTAATAGTTTTGCACGACATGATTTATTTAAATATCTAAATCTTATGTCATTAGCCCCTATTTTCTTCTACTGGAGAGTTATATTACCAAAGTCACCAGAAAAAATAGAGAATATGGACCAATGGACCAACAAGGAAAAAAATCACAGATTTGGATATTTCTTCACTTGTTATGTGCCTGAGAGAGATCAAGATTTTATTACATACTTTTTAGTTGGCAGTGCTTGTCGTACTCTTCGCCTTTTGATGGCAAACCATGGGGTTTTGGTACTGGAACAACTTTGTGAACTGTAATGGTTATAGAAAATGTATAAAATGGAGCAATTAGACAAGAACAAAAACAATGACAGGGAAAAAAAGTGAAAGACATGAGGGCTTGTGAGAAGGAAGAGAGGAATGGAAACCTGGGATTCTTTCAACTCCAGCTCTTCCCACTCCAAAGAAGGAATAGTTCCCTCAACAATTCCAGCACCAGCAAAAACTAATATACTAACACCCTGAAATTGAAGCAAGTGAACAAATGCTTAGATGAAAAGTTCTACCATTCCATAGTTGAAAGAAAAACGAATACCCAAACAAACAAGAGAATATACATAGTTTACTAAAACAGTTATGAATTAACAGTCCTCAGAGTCATGTGATACAATAATAAGATTAGAGTAGAAAGTGCCTGCAGTTTTGAAAATTCATGTCCATAACTAGATAGAAAATAAAATCCTGCGGTAGTCAATTATGTCAGCAGTGAATTCCTTCGCAATTCCTGCTTTGATCTATTACATTCACCAGAAAACTCAGGATGCCCCATGCAGCAAATCAGAACTATTTTGAGAATCAAATATAACAAGTAAAAAAAACATTGCAAGATATTCTTTAGATGTTGTCAATGGTCAGAAAATCAAGCATTGATTGTTGAAAATAGAAAAGCTAGCTTACATTTTTCACCAAAGCTGATCTGATCCCAACGGCAAATTCACTTTCTCGACCTCCAAACCAACCAACAGGGCCAGCATACATTCCTCGATCAAACATTTCTAGCAAAGTCAAACAAATTCTCATGATATAATGAAAAAATTCGCTCTTAAGTTCCAAGAGATTAGTTAAATCATATAACATCTTCAAATACCTCTTCATCTGACTCACACTTACAATTTTCTCCATTTATGTATCATAAATTGATATTTATTTTGTCTATGTACATCTGTTGGTAGCATGAAAAAATAGATATGAAATATAATGATCAACTTTTGCTATAATTTGTGTAGTTTTGTTACCTCCAGCTTATTGATCGCATAAAAAATTCTAAAAAAGGTTTAGTATCTTGTGTAGTTTTTCATTTATATTGAGATTGTAGGAGGTAAAGGTTATCAAAGATATAAATGTGATTGTGATATGTATAAACTCCAAATATTCATCCAGATAATTGCAACAATATAGGACAGCCAGGGATTTGTTCATAACTTACAAGATTGATTGTCCAATAGAACAAGCTTCTGAAACCTCAACTAACTATATAAAATAGTACCTTACTATATATGATATATCTAAAACATTTCCAAAGGCATAGCTATAAAAACAAAACTAAAGGTGAGATACATGCCATTTTCTTTTATAAATCGACGAGCCTCCTCTGTCGGCAATCCACAAACAGCTGGACTTGGGTGGAGGGATGTCAGAATGTCGAACTGCAAAGAATTACAAAGATCAGCATTCAACAAGCTAGAGAGAATCTTACCACATACTCCATATGCAACACAGTCACAATATTATCTAGGAGTCGTCAACAAGTGTGGCACATAATTGGGAAGGGAGGTATAAGGACTCGAGAAAACATATAATTTGTGTGAAGGATTCCATCTAAAGTTAATGAATGAAAATCCATACCTATAAATAACAACCTAGAATGCCTAAAATATGAACCAAGGGATGTATAAGTGGCTGTGAATATCTTTAGATGTGCAAACACTCATACAACAGGAATAACAGACCAATTAAAATTTTTGAGATCTACCTCACTGTCTTCATCTCTCAATCTGCCTGATAATTGGGCTGATAAATGCTGGATTCTAGGAAGTTTTCGAAGTGCTTTACTGGGCTCAATGTGTACCTCATCACAAATGATCTAATAGGAAAAGTACAAGAAACAGAAAAGACACAGGGAACATCAACCAGCAAGTTGTAAGAGATGTAAGAGGACTAACCATAGGTGAAACTAGAAAGCCAAGATGCTAGCAGAAACTATTGAACTCAACTTGCCTGTAGTTTTCTTCTAATGCTCTCCCGTACTATAACAAACTCAATATTATCTTTAGGGCTGCATGTTAACAAAAGATCACTGTCTTATCTGCCCACATTTAATTTTCTTGTACAGAAGAAACAACTCAAACCAGAAATTGGCAAGTTAAAGTTCATAGATTATGTAAATCATTAACAGGTTAACTTAGCATCAAAATGTAAGCAAAATGGTACTCCTTCCCATAAAAAAGTACTCATAAAAGTTAAAGAACTAGATTTGCATTGGCACACCACAAAATAGTTGGTATATCAGTGACCCTAGCTAACAGATTCTGTGTAAATTATTAAGGTTTATTGATTGTTGTCAGGAATGGGCTTATATTATAAATCAAGGAGGGGCTCAGCTGGATATGATCACATCTCACATATATATTATTTGACACGATCAATTCTTTAAGAATATTTAAGACAGGGATATGATGTGGGGAAATTAGAAGCAAAAATCAACCAAAAAATATTGCAAAAATACCATGTTTAGACCCTAGAGAAAGGAAAGAAACAAACATCATATTACTATATGAAGTATATTCTCCATTAAAGGAAAATCCCTACTAGTATTACCTTTAACTAAACTTCAAAATTATTATTTCTCCCCCAAAATATGCACCACAAAATAGACATGGTTTAAAAAAGAAATAAATGCCAATAAATAATTCTAAGAGGTGGTGTGAAAAATGGACCAAAAAACATATCCAGTTAATTAATATGTACGTATAATCAAGTTGGATATTGTTGTCTATGTCAATGTACCATCCACATCCATATCCACAATGTAATATGGTCAAACTTGACCGTCACTTCGACTTACCGAAATCAACCCGGCCTATCCTGTTTGTTGAGTCCTATAATGTTCAGAAGAGGAAAGGTTATTAAGGATTCAGAACTTGAACCTTCTTACAAGTTGGACAAAAAAACTTATAACTATTTTTTAAGGCGTCAATATTGTAACTACTAGTTTAATGAGGGAATATTCCCTTTAGATGTATGTTGACGTACCACATCCAAAAGGCTTTTAGCATCACTGGTAGTTGACATTGCTAACGTTGATTCAACACCATGTGTCGAGTTCCAATTGGCTGAAAGTAATATGTACCATTATTATTTTTATTGAAAAATATAATTAAGTTGTGCATTAGCTGCTTTCTTTTGCCCAGGGTAGATGTGTCTGGCTTAAAAGAGATGCTTGGCTTGGTCGATCACATCCAGTACATCCAATGTTTTTTAGTCCTAGATGAATGTATCGTGTATAAATTAGACACTTTAGGATGCATCACACACTTTAGATGCTTCAGTGACATGAACAAAGCCATCACATGCAAAATGAGACATTTTGGGCTCGAGTATAAATCATGCCTTCATATAAAAAATAAATATTATTTCATAATTTCAAACATATACATATCAATAACCAAATAAATATCCAAGAACAATAATTAGATTTTATTTACCACATGCAATAATAAATCATATGAGAAAACTATAAAAGAAACAATAATTTATAATTTTTATTTTCACATAAAATCTTAAATTAAATAAGTCAATTTTATTTAATTGGGCAAGCTTAGAATTGAGCTAAACATCAGCCCAATTAATCAAATCAAAAATAAAATTGATCAAAATCAAAATTGATCAAAAATTTAATTTTTCCCAAATTTGATCAAAACTAAATCCAATTAATAGTAAAAAAATATAGTCATGATCAAATTCAATTAAAATAAATCATATTGATCAATTTTATAATTGAGGATATAAATAGGAAATTCTCAATTACATAAGGACAATAATATAATTTTGCCAAAAAGACATTAGATGGAATTATAATATTTATGAAGGGCAGAACTGTCAAAATACTAAAAGAAATTAATAAAATACAGAAGGGCAAAACTGTAATTTGACTTAAAGCCCTAATCTTAAAAAGAGGGCTAAATTGTAATTTGATAAAAACCCTACTCTGCCGAGGTGGCAACTGCCACTTGGGACCATAGACACTTCATGCTTTTGTATCCTTTGCATCTTGAATGGATGCATCACGTACAAAGGAGGTGCTTTGGGATGCATCAAGTGCATAAGATATTTTGGATGTTTTTATGCCTTAGCCAAATACATCATGCGCTTGGGATACATTTGGCACTTCGGGTGCTTTTTTTATCCTGGGCAAATGCATTGCTCGAATAAGACACTTTAGGCTAGATGATCATGTCATGTTCTTTGGATTCCATTTTGTCTTAGGCAAATACATCATGCACAAACAAAGCACCCTTATATCATATCAAATGCTCATGGATATCGAACAACATCATGATAAGTCATGATAACTGTATGCTTTTGATGAAAGCATGGATCGTCACGGATGAGTGTGAACTGTACTTGACAAGTCTTGTTGAACCTCATGACATAGTAGGCTAGAGATTCATTCTACCCTTATCGACCAAGGTGGGACTTATGTCACTAGTGGGTTACACGTCAAATTTAGGTAGTGGAGGTTGAAGTTGATTTGGGTCAATCTCGAGGAAGCGATGCTACATTGGTGGTATGGTTGGACAAGGAGATACTATAGGAAGAGGGGTAGGAGAGGAAAAGAGGGGAGGAGAAGAAAGGAGATCAGCTAGAAAGAGGGGTAGAATAGGGGAGGAGAGAAGAGATGGGAGAAGATGGAAGGAGAAGAACGGCAAGGATATGAGAAGAGAGGGTAGGAGAGGGGAGGAGAGTCTATCTATGGGCTGCGAGATAGGAAGTGATGGTTCAATCATAATATAGTTGAACTATATTATGATATGCCTCTACAATTATAAATTAGAAACAAATACTAAGCTAAAAGTTTAGTCTCTTACCTGACTCCTATTACACATGTAAACAATATATGTATAACTTCATAGAAAATTGGTTATTTTGAATGGCCATGATGAATTCCCATGATTAAAACTGAATGGTTGTTGTTTACTCATATTGATTACATAAATTTTCATGCATTTGCAAACGTGAAAAATTTAAAAAAAAAAGCAAATGGTGATACAGAAAGACATTAGGAATACTAATTGTGAAGCAACAGAGAGGTGAGGTGAACTACATGATTACAATTAAGAGGTTATAAAATGGTTTTGCAGGAAGAAAAATGGAATTGCAGCCTTCCTTATACATGTAAACATGAAAATGTAAATCTTAATTTAATGGAAGAAAAACATTTTTTTATAGAAGAAATAGAAACAGAAAATAGCAACCTGAATAGTAGGTCTTGACCAATCTGCAGATCTTCAGCCTTAGTTACACCCCTAGCACGTGTTCCAGCTAAAGCCTCGCTTGTAACATGGAAGCATTTCCGATGAAATAACTGCTCTGGCTATTCAGAATGGTTCATGTGGAATATCTTTAGTATCACAACATTCTTCTTAGTATACCAAGAAATTTCATTAACAGCAGGGCTGCAATTAACAACCTAAAAACTGAAGTACAAAATACTTGGGATGACAAGAATGACATACTGCCAACAAGATATCAATAAATTATATTCAGATTTGAGAAAACCAAACACTATTCACAATAAGCACTATGCAATTATACATTCGGACAGCAAGCATTTCTTTAATCTCATTTACCTGGCTTTCTTTAAACATTTTCTTATGCTTCTTCCAACAACTTTATAGGTTTTGAAAAAGAAAAATTAGAAGCATATGATGATGTATTGTAGAAAAAAATTAGTGGCTAGCAAAATTATGCAGAAAGAAATTTGGACAGTCTGTCAGAATTTCTTAATGTAAAATTGATTATTTGAATATCCTGACAGAGCTTATAGGCTAAAATTCTGAAGGAGGACTAAGGAATATGACTATAAAAGCCACTAATCTTTGGCATCAATAAAGTGCCCATATATAAAGTCAGATGTTCCAAACAGTTCTTCAAACTTGAGTACATTGAGAATGTCTTCAGTGACTAAGATGCAATGCAATAACATCAAATTGTACAAGTATTGTTGTGAGTTAAGCAATAAAAGGATAAATATAAGTCGGTCTACTTAACATACTGTATTTCCAATAAATGCCGGTGCACCAGGTGGCTGTATATAGAATTGGTATGCGTTTTGGCTTTCAGCCTGTTAAGGACAAAAGTGGAAGCAGTTGAATTTAGCCAGGAACCAATTAGTTTATAATTAAGATGTAAGAGTTTGAGCAACAGCAAGAACATACCTTTAAACTAGCTAATAATACTAAAGGATCCGTCGTAGTATCGATAATATATTTACTACACCGTGCAAGTACGACCTAAGAAAATTCAAATATGTCATTGAAGGAAATACAGACATATTGCCAGATCAGGATTAAAGGCTTGGCTAAACAAGTGGTGCAGCTAGGGAAAATATGAAATTGACCTGGCAGTAAAGAAAACACATGATATGAGTCCAAGAAACTACTACTGAAGTGAATGTGCTGGTTAAATTTGAGGAGGACAGATTGTATGATCAACATTAAAGAATAACATCTTGCAAAAATTATTAATAATGAGTAAATAATAACTAGTCAATGTGTTCTTTTCATAAATAAACTAGTTGTACCTTCACCAACTCTGATTCTCTTCCATTTATTATCTCTAGAGCTCTTTTAACAGATATATCCCAAGACCCTTTGGATGGAAAATGCTGAAAACTGATGATGGTTGTTTTTGGATCTAACTTCCTCAATCTACCAAAGCAAGAGGAGATCTGCATAACAACCAGTACGTTAACATTTTGGCTAGGTTATTTATCACTATACATGCATGGAAATTAATGAACTTGTCCACAAAGAAAGCATTCATGCTGCATTACAGACCTGTTGCAGTGTAGCTTTAAGCTCATCCATTGCTTTTTGCCATGTCCAGAGAAGATTGTTATCCCATGCGATAGTCAAAGCGAGCATTGAACTTTCTTGAAGCTGATCAAACTCGACCTGTCATTGAAATACTTCAGTGGCATCCGGTTAAGAACTGAAAACTAGTTGCTGCATTCAAAATTCTAAATACAGGACATAGAGACAAAGAACATTAGTCAATTGCAAGTAAACAGGTGCAGGATAACGAGAGGAACTTTTGTACCTGTGGAACAATGAAGTAAAAAGAACCAAAATCCTCCCATTCGGGGGCAACAACAGTCCTTGCATCAAAACGCATGGCACCATACGCACGAATAAGAGGGCACTCCTTGCATAGGAATCTTGATAGGACAAGACGAGGGATAGTTTGGTTAACTATTGGCAATTAAGGCAGCGAGGGGAATTCTAATAGAAGAAACAAAAAAGAAAACGTAGCAGGCCAGGGCACCAGTCGCTAATATTTATTCCTTCAAAGTTATTTGGCTTAATTAGGAAGGATTAGTTTATCAAGTAAAAAACAACGAGAAGTGCCCGGTGATGAAGAAAGAAAAAGGTTGAATTTGACAGATCGCGGACAAGGAGGGACAAAACCCTCGGAAGAGTGGATCAAGAAGGGGGATAAGCCAAGAATGAATTAGTGAATCAAATGTACCTTTTAACGGATTGCCAGTCTTGCAAGGCGAAAGGATAGGACCCTTGGAAGAAGACTGCGGACCCGACGCCGGCGACGCTGACCAATTCCTGCTCATCACCATCATCCTTCGCGGTGCTCGCAAGCCCTCCTCCGTTGCCGACTAGCGAGAGGCTCGTCAAATCTAGACTCTGCCCTCTAGAGGAGAAGAAACAGCGAGGCAGGACCTGATGTTGTGATTGCGCCTGCAGCCACTGCAGCGCGTCCGCCCGCTGCCGGATCGGCACCTGCGCGGTGTGGGATTCCGTTTAAAAGACATATATATATATATACATATCATATATTCGCGTACAGATTTATAAATTCGCAGTCGCGACCACATCTTTCTTGGTCAAAGAATGGACGCCCGTTATAGAGCGCCTCGAGATAAAATAGCAAATCGGTCTATCAGCCAATCAGAATCGTCTAAAGCTGATAAGGCGGAGGATTGATTACCTGGAGACGGATGATGCCGGAGCCGGACCGCGGCGGGTTGGCCTCCAATGCCGAGACTGCCAACTTTAGCTGCGGCACCGCCAGCTCCGGGGCCGACACTGAGGCCAGTGTCCTTGTCTCGCAGACGCCCACCGCCTTGTCGGAGCCGCCAGCCCCACCGCAGCCGTTCATGGACAGCCAACAACTCCGATACCTCTGTCATGCAGGAAGTCTAACATCACTTATCAAAGGAGGGGGATGAGGGCAGAAAAGAAAAGAAAGGAGGAGAAACTCACATGCTGTGCGGAGGAAGAGGTGGCGTTCGGAATCATTAGACGCCCAGAGGAGCGAGCCAGCGCTGCGGCCATGGAAGAGAAAGAGTAGTAAAGAACAGGAGTTGAAAGAGAAGGATGGAGAAGGCAGCGGCAGGGGTGCGCTCAGATCGATCTGTCACTAGACAATTAATACGTGTTCATCAGGGAAGGGATAGGACAAGGAGATAAGGAACCCATAGTCGTTGGATGCTGTGACGCCTATCGGCAAAGCGACCCCTTCGGTTGATTCCCTCGCTATGAGGATGCCCTCCATCTCAAGTGGCTCCAGCGTGTGGCTTTGTTCATTCCCACTGGATCCTTTGCTCACACGTACCTGTGTCTCCCACGGGAGATCGTTTTATACATTTAGACCCGAGAGAGAGAGAGAGAGAGAGAGAGAGAGAGAGAGAGAGAGTCCGAATTAAATCTAATGATCTCCTAACGAGAGAGTGTGCGTCTGTGTGAAAGAGATCACATCACCTGACTCACGATGCTGGCGAGTCGATTGCCATGATATGATGATGATCTCTAATAAGGGGTTTCGGATAACCTTTTATATCAGACCAGTCATTGTTACTGCTTGATTACATGACAAGTCTTCTCCTCGATCCTCGACTCTCAAGTCTGAGACACAATTGAAACTCTGCATTCATTCAAATTACAAGTCATAATTTGGTTATTGCATTTCTTCTTCCGCTGCACACCACCCACCTCTCTCCATGGCCTCGTTCTACAAGCCAATCACACTTGTGCTCGTCCTCACACCCCCTCTGCACGCCAGGAAGCTGCTCTACTTGGGGAAGAACGACAAGATTGGACCCCCTGGAAGCTGATGATGATTCACTGCAAACTACTGTTTCCCCAAAGAGATGCCCGCCGCCGTCTTCTCCGAGCAACGGTGGTCACGGCACAAGCGAGAACAACGTCGAGAGGATTCTGGGATCCGTCCTCAGCCCTGACATCGGCCATTAGCTTCGTTGATCTCCTTCTTTCTTCTCACTCGGCCTACGTCCTACTACACCTCATTCCAAATTTTTGTAGGGTGGTAGCCTCACACCTACCGTACTACGTTGTTGTGATTCCAATTTGGTTCTTCATTGGTTTGGCCTGGTTGAATGATACAAGCATGCTTAGAGATGCAGTGTCCAGATCAGCAATCAACTACTTTGTGTTCTCTTGGCTCCCTCACGTACATATAATATATGACTTGGAGATCACAGCTGTGACTATAACACCTCGATTATTTTCTGTATGCATGACATTGTAGTTGGTGACTGTCAGCTTCCTTCTCAAGAGATCCGAGAGTTGCACAAAACTATAGGACAATGAAGAATTTGCAGCTTAGTTCCCACCTTCTGTTTCTTCGAGTTGAGTTTCCAACTCTCTGTGGCTTGGTAATAAGTAGATATGGATGAAAACTGTCCCAAATGATTGGATAGAAGTGGGTTAGATTACTGAATGATCACAGATGCTAAGATTTTGCCAAGTCCAAACAGATGATAACCTGAGCTTTCGTGTGAAGCTTGATGTGAGCTTTCTGCTGGAATCCAATTTAGAGACTATGGTTGCTGTCTAGAGCCCAATCCTATGACTTGTGGAGGATTAAGAGAATGCAATGAAAATTTCTTTTGGTAGATAAAATTTACATGAAAATATAATGAGGAAAAACAAGAACTTTACTCTAAAAGCACGTTGCTGACCTCGGAATAGAGAATGCCCCATCGGGAAGAACACTAGAAACACGTGCACGAACACGCGACACATCAAAACTGCGATCTAATGCACCGACGAGAACGCTTCTGAAGGCCATGTCGGCTGGGAATTCCATGGCGAATGCTATGCGAAGCAGCGATGGGGGTGCCCGAGGACAAGGCCATGTGGTGCAGGAACTCCATGGCAACACTGTCGCAGAGCTGACCCCAACGCACGACTTTTTGGGTTCCGCACGGCAGCAGGGCGAAGCGAGGACCAACTTCGGCGGCATTGTTGTCGGAGAATGGAGGGACAACAGTCAACTCGGGTGGAGGACATGGATTCGTCTCGTGGCCATGGAAGTCCTAAGAGATGCCCCAAGTTTGTGGTGAAGCGGATGCTTCATCTACATACTGCGTCGGCCGGCACGATTAGATGGGTATGATGCTTCCTAGGATCAGTGATGGAGATGAGACTGTGCTCGCAAAGAACAATCTTTTAAGAGCAACAAAGTCAAAGGCTTAGACTCTGCAGTTCGGCATTCCGCGCGCATAAAATCGGTGAATGATACAGTCCATGCGAGTCTAACTGAGACTCCAAAAATCCATGCAACATATCACCACAACAATCATAACAGCGAAAGAAAAATCCGCAACAGTTTCACTTTTCGATTTGCTGAAATAGAATAATCATTTTTTTTTCCCCTTCTTGTCATACTTACAGAGAAAGTGAGTTCCACAACATTCTGGCAGGTAAGGCCAGCAGATGCCAACCTACCGACAATCACAGAACGGGGACAAGAAAAAAATGCGAGTCTTGACATATATGATCTATTATGGCAAATGATCGATATTACTTATCGGGTGGACGATGCAGGGTCAACCAACTATTTGATTCTGGTTAATGCTAACCCAGCAATCCTACTTCAGTCTAGGCAAACAGAGACAGAACCATCATCACATGATTATGTCACCAAGTGTCCGGGCAGCAAGGAAAATGACATGTAATAGGAATCACAGAGAACTGTTGTGCTGAGGAAAATGACACAACGGGAATCACAGAGAACTATTTACACAACGCTTTCTAGGTTTTCTTGGGGCAACAATCTTGCCGCATTCGTTATCAGGACTAATGGCATGTGGTGTTGCTCCCAGTAGCGGCACTTTCAAACTCCTTGGATTTCTAGCTTTGCCAAATTGTCCAGGAAGAGAGTGAACTACCTCTTGAGAACTTTTAGAAGAGATGTCCCTTTTTGCATCTTCATGTTTGGGTCTTAGCCGCAAAGTATGGCATGGATTTTGGCATGACTGCTGTAGGCTAGATCCATTTATCTCCTCCTCAACTGACCCCTGTCTGATTCGCATTGATTGACGTGAATGATTGAAGTTGCAACTATCTTGATTACTTTTCCTCACTACAGCAGCAGTGGGAACCTCCTATCCCAAAAAAAAAAAAAACAATTCTCAGTGTGTTAGACATCCGGCACCAGTCAGCTGAACAACAATACTATCACAAGTAGACTTATCATAATGGTAATAAGATCAAGAATATCTTTCTAAGACCAAAATGGATTAAGCACTCTTGGCCATATTAGGCTTCAGAGAATAAGACTGAGATTAATCACATATATTGAAATCAAGTGCTATCTGAATAATTTTCAGTTGAAAACTCTGCTTGTCCTTGGTTTATTATTTACAAATGCCTTTATGGACTGCTGAATTCTTTCACCTTAGATGTTGGGTGGGTAAGAGAAAAACCATCATCATATAAAGTTCAATGCATAACAAACATCAACGGAAAGTCCATTTCAATTCCTATTACACCCCCAAAGGAAAAAAAAAAAAAAGCACCCTTCAGATTGTCCCTAAAAGACCACCTACCAAATGAACTTTGTGCCTGAAATCCAATGTTAAGTAGACAGTCTCATCTGTCTTTCTCCAGTTCCTAGTACAACAACAATAGCAACAATTTGAGGCCAACTGCATTGGATCCTTTTCGACCATTGAGATCTTTTTAATAAAATGTCACCATTCAACTAAATATTATCTAATATTTCTTCAATGTTTTAAATAGAGTATTTGTAGGTTTCCTTTAAATGTATTGATATCATCTTAACAGTATCATCAACAAGCAAAATGCAGTAAGCCCATCTTTTGTGACTATGATATGTTTCACATCAGAAACCTGATAACGAAATTCTCAGGCATACACAGGAAATGTTACCTTAATTAGAGCTTCTGTCGATTGTCCATATTCTGATTCATCATCTTCTGAGTCATCAATCTCCTCACATTCAAACTCCACATTTGCACTTTCGTCATCAGAGTCACTCAATTCTTCTTGTTCCATTATGATATCTAGATCAGATTCATCATAATCTTTTGTGCACTGGCTTAGACAATCATTGGGCATCTGCACAACTTCCAAGGAATTGACATCCTTTTCACAGCATCCTCTTGTACGTGAAGCTGCAGATTCAGAACAATTTGCATTATGGTGGAATGACATATCAGCATCTATGCCTTTACCCATGCTTGGCTGAAACGTTGGACTGCTAGACTTGTTGAACTGATGCATACTTGAGTCTCCAGCTTGTCTTGTCTTTTCATTTTCTTTCACTGAATACAAGTGTATGTCCAAATCAAGTTCATTTTCCTTCTCATGATGGCAAAGGGATGCTCCACCAGCTGGAATTTGGCTATTACCAACCAGATTTTCTCTTGATACAGCATTAGAATCATGGGACAATTTATTATGATGACTTGATGCTGGAAAAACACCAGGATCAACTGAAGACACCATAGCAAGATCAGCAGTTGCATTGTTGGTTCTTCGCAGAAGTGGATGGAAGTCGACTGAAAACAAATCTAATGGTGCATCTATTGAATTTCGACTTCCACTGATCCTGTCTTTCATAGTAAAACAATGTTGAGATTTGGAAAAAATGGAATCTTTTTGAAGTTGAGCCCCCAGGTGACAAGTACCAGAAGCAGCAGTATGTCTGTTCATAGAATAATATGATGAAAGTTGATCTTCAGAGGCATGGAACAGCAATGGGTGCATCTGGAGATCTGATTGTGAAGCATTTTCTTCTGCCACATGCTGATCTGAAGTAGCTCCACCAACTTGCCAGTGACTAGCTTCTAGACCATTATCTGACAGCATGTTTAAATTTTCACCAGGATTTGTTACAGTACTTTCTCCCTTTGCCACTCCAGAAGACTTGGATGGATTTCTAACTCCATTCTTACTTGTGTAAGCATGTGCTGATCCACTAGGATGATTTTGGAGAGCTGACTGAGATATGACACGAACAGAAGGGGGAAGGTTTATAGGAGGCAAGCCAGGTGCCAGCTTGACCACTCGTGCACCTTTACATTTACGTGTTGGGCAGGGTAATGACCCTACATGACTTCCAGGTCTCCCGAAATCGGAAATGGAAGAAAGATGATTCAACTGTGAAGTGTAAGATGAAGTATATCTGGGGTCAGAACAATGAGATAAAGGATGCATAGTTTTCATGGGCTTTAAGGAAGTGTTAATTTCACACACTGCTCTGTCCTTCTGCACTTGAAAGCATTCTGAGCTGGAAGCAAACTTTTCAGTAGTGTTGGTACCATGATAGATAATCATGTTGGTAAACTGTACATTGCTCCTACCAATGCCTGCAAGAGAAATCTCATAGGATAAGTTATTGGAGCTCCCCGTTTCAGAGTCTGCAAGGAATGCTTCATGAACATAAGCTTCATTTTCATTGTCCAAGTCCTCTCCACTATTATCCTCTTCATTATCAACCTGGAAAATCATGCAGCCAATGAATACAATGAAATAATATGCCAAGAAATCAAATTTTCTTAATCTTATAGAAGTAAGCTAAATTGACCTCCTTCTCAGATAATGTGTGCCCATCAGCCATTGAAGCCTTCAGTCTTCTTCGTTTTGCTTCATATAATCTCCTCTTCTCCTTTATGGCTTCACTCTTTCTGTAAGATTTCTGTGTTCCAGTAGCAATTCGCCACTGCCGTGGTAGCAAGGAGGGATCTCTGTGTGGAACAAAATACTTCCAAACTGATAACCAGTCCTGTTTAAAAAGCTTGAGGCCCTGGTTTGACCAAGCAATTAGAGTATCACAATACAGCATAATTGTGGCTACCAATCATAATCAAAAGGCTAGTATCATCCAATGGTGTCACCTCATAGATCCGTGCCTTCTCATCTGCTGTCAATGGAGAAGTTTTCATCCGTCGCACAGCCTAGATAAAGTTGACAAATGAAGCAGACTATAGAATTCCAATAACAACTATTTAACCAATACCTTCAATTTTATATTGCAGAAATAACTCATGACAATATTGTAAAAGATTGGATAACTCAAGATTCAAAAATAAATTTATACACTACTGACTGATATGAATCTTAGACTTTGGCAATGAAACTAAAGGTTTAACTTATGGTTTTGATATTAAAAAAAAGTAATGCATTATTTTTTGGCTCATAATTCATGGAAATTCAAGCAAAAGATTGAATACCAAGTCAGCCATTAGTTATGGCTATTATGGCTGTTTTTCTATTTGACTCTATTCATTTCTGGGAAGTTGTTTGAATCCATGTCTTCAAAGTTCTGCCATTTTTTCCAGGGTTCCTACTGGAACTAAATCTTCTTTTGCAAATTAGGTATTGAGGAATATCTAAAGTTTCTTCTTTTGCAACTTTTCAGTTTGTTTTCCTGAGTGTTGTATAATTTTCTAACACTGCACAGTTCTTAGCTAGTTGTTGTTAAGGCTTGGTGATACGAGAACAAGAACCACATGAACATGCAATAGCTTTATAAACCCTATTGACAAACTAATGCAGCCTGTTCTCCCCTAGTTTTTTATTTCATCCTAATCTGGCATATCCTACAGTTTTTTCTGTATTTAATTTTCCCTCTTTCATATTATTCCCTTTTTCTTTACTTTGATCAGTCCAAAAATCTTTCTAGTCATTGTTATGTTCACTTAATGGAATTAAGCCAACTTGCTTCCACAAGTAAAAGAAAGAAATGAAAAGTAGAGAATGATTAACAACAAAACTTATCCAAGATGATAGGAAGCATGTAATGACTGACGCCTTCAAAACTGAATTCAACTCAAAGTTCTTGTAGAACTTGTAAACAGTTGGTGACAAAGCTCATTCAAGGCACCAACATTCAAAAGGAAGCAACAGTCAAAAATCAACCAAATGTTGGAAAAGCTTTGACAACAAGAGACAAAGCCAACATGTTTAGCAATCTAACCAATCAACACAAGAGTCTGGATGCCAATTTGTATAATTTTGTATACTGATATCTAAAAATTTTCAAGTATTACATAGCAATTGTATAGCTTCCAGTAAAACATAGGTCTAGAGATTAAATAAATCAGGTAAGCTGGCTTAGTACAGATTGCCCTCCATTCCCAGGTCCTGAATCAACTAGTAAAGTAAGAATCCAATACCAGCAACTCATGCTTAGCCAATCTGAACCATGTTAATATATCTACAACAGCATCAACTTGGTCTACCACAAGGAGATAAAACAATTGGATAAAGAGAAGGAAGAAGTAGAGGTGGTGAAAAAGCAAACTATGATTTTTAGGACCAATTTTAAAAAATGATGCTTTTTCAACTATGTAGTTTCCAACTTTCCTGACTGCTCGACATGTTAATCAGCATAATATTACTAGCCTTATGATTTACTTGGTTTTACTTTTAATCCAAATGGCATAACATACTGTATTTCAAAAAATTCCTCTCTATCCAGACTACTTTTTATAGGGAGGAGCTTACAGTTTTAAGACAGAATAATATATTGGTCCTCCATATTTTACTCAATATTTTAGTTTAATTGATTAAATTTTATGTTATTTCCAATCCTACCGTCAATATGTAAACTCAAGTTAAAATCTTTAAACACATTAAATCAGCTTGTCTTCCAACAAGTCATTTGCATCAATTCAGATGACTATATCAGTTTTTGACCCAGCTATTACTTATTGATATTAGTGGAAGTAGCCATCATATAAACTAACATTAGGGAAGAAATAAAATCAAAAGTCAGAAAAGCACATAAGATAGATAGCTTTGTGTTACATGTGCTACTGAAAGCTTTCTAAAAGCATACCTTTATTGGATTTGCAGGTGCCTTGGAAGAGCTACGATTCTTTTGCCTAACAAATATCTACACCAACAACATACATAATATAATTTAGTGAACAATGTTTTGATGAGAAGGACAAGGAAAATGTTATATTGGATTATCAAGATAGCCATTATGAACATTTTTTAGACATATATGCAGGCACTAAAGCCACTGTCCAGTTTCAAAGGAAGGCCTGAAAACAATGTAAATCAGATATGCGACTTTGACCATTAAACAAGGTGCAAAATAATAAATAAAACTGGAAAAAAAAACATTTGTCAAGAAAGTTTACAGCCAACAAACATGCACACAGCATAATTTATAACCTGTTCAAAATAGCATCCTAAAAATGACAAGAGGTATTTGCTTGTGATCGCAGAGGAAGAAGAACTTACATCTACAACCATCTTAAAACTTATTTTCACAAATAAGAAAAAGTTAAAATAAATGACCAAGATAATCCATAATTTTAAACATTATTCTCTTTCGTATGTCCAAGTATGTCTCTGCCCCCATGCTTATGGAAAATCCATTGCAGAAAACTGGAGACAGGATTTTGAGGATAGACAAGGATAGATGCAAATGTTAAATCAGAGGAATGCAAAAGGTTTAATTGCTTACTTCAGTCATTCAAGTTGAAATGTTTATTTTCAGCAGAACAGGAAGAAAAAGAAAAAACTACTTTCAACATACTAACCTCAAAGTGAGAATTGCATCATGTTCAAAAGCAAAGACAGGCAATCAATTAACAAATTCAAAATTTGGAACTTCATATTAGAATTTCTGACATTAAAAAAGCATCCTCATTTCACTCATATGATGGCTTGACTAAAGTTGTACATTTTCATATCAGATATAGAGCAGCAGTTATTTCCTGCAGAGATAGTAATATGAGAATTTCATAGATATATCTTATTTGCAAAAGATGTATATTAATTTATGGCATGATGTCAGGACTTCAAAGTAAATGAACTAGATGATTGGACAAAAATGTAGACTGATAGTTCACTTACTAAAATGCTATTCTTGCATAGTGTTTCACCATCCTTTTTAATAGGAATTATCTCAACGTTTGAATTGTATAAACTTAACAAAAGAACAAGAATAATAGAAGTACCAGTTCTCCCAATCAAGGATAAAGATCACTCGTCATACACCTTATCAGTTGTCAAAAGATCATATTTCTTTCCAATCAATTGGCATGTTACTTTCTTCAAAAATTAACCTCCCTATGAGCCTTGATTATTTTTCTTGTCCTATAAATTAAGTGGACAAGAAAGATATACGGAGGAAGAAAAAGCAACCTAACGGAGTTTGAGAAGTAGTACAAAAGATTTTTGTTAGAAATGCATCTCCATTAAAAAACTAAAAGTAGAATATAACTGTGTGAATACCTATATTCTATTATCATTGCAATACAAGGAATAGGAACAACCTGATGCTTTGTTTTACAAGGAAGAAAGTGCTTTTGTATGGCTCCCCAGTCATTGTTGTATTTCCTCAGTCCCATTGCTAATAATCTGTATGAGATCTTAAAATTAGAACATGAAATTACTAAAACCATATCAATTAAAGTGCTATTGTCAAGATTATGCAGAAGTATACAACTAAAATCATAGTGCCATTTCCTATATGCCTAATCTTCTTATTGTTTTGAAATAATACAACAATGGTTCCCATTTTGATATCTTAACCCTAAATCCTAGCCATAAAGGTTGAATACATGCCAAAGAACATATACTTGACACTCAGGAAGGAATGAACCTCATTAAAAGCATTAGGTGGTATAAAGATATATATGCCTTAATGGTCCTCTTACAAATTCACATTGCAATGCACTCTTCCTTTTCCATGAAATTGTCATGCAGCATGTCACTCAATTGTCAAGTTAGCATTTAGAAAAAACATAACATCAAATGATATGTTCATACATTCTCCTATTTTAAAATTTTAAAATAAAATATTCAATTAGCACAAACTTTATATGTTCTCCATAAAATATTTGTGTCTGATAATTGATTATATAATAATTGTCACAAATTCAAAACCAAGTGTATGTACATATCTCTAAACAGCCCTCATTTTCATAAACTAAGGACTCAGATAGAGTGCAAACATGACTAGGTTCTTAAGAGATTTTCATAAGAAATATTACTCAAATTCTTCTCAGTATGCTACTGGCTCTTGCATGCAACCTCTCCGCCTTGGTAAGAATAATGAAAGTAAAAGGGTTTAGAATATACAATTCTATGAAGTGAAATAATATTACAATGCAGAACAACAATAAGGTCTCAAAGACATCAAATTATTTGATCGAACAAAATGTTAAAAAAATGCACTATTTTCAAAATTGTCAAAAGACATACAAGGACATAGCTTAACAGACACCAAATGACCAAAATCTTGTTATCAATAAATATTAAGATGTACTAGCAAATCATAGTATACAACTCACTGAATCTTGCACATTCAAATGACAATCAAATAGTTAGAGAAAGCAAGTAACCACATAATGGTCGAGCCATTTACATGGCATTTAAATATATCAAAACTTAGCATATTATTAAACTAAATAGATATCACAGAACTCATAGATTTAAAAATATTTAAAGCTTTAGCTAAACTTGAAAAACAAGGAACCTACACAGGTCATTATTGGTGTCTATGCTGCTTAGTCCTTCTGTGCACCAAAATAGGATTCACAATTTGTTTTCTAAGTAGATAAAGGCACAAAATCATAAATCAACTTAAACATGGACTTGGCGCATTTTGTCTTACTTAAAATTGATTGTATAGACCATTCACCACAGAAGCTAAATGGGATCATTCTGAATAAGGATCTTTAAAAAATGGCTACACCAGATACCAAATTGTTAAAAAAAAGTCTAATATTAGTTAGTTCTTTTGAATGAAAGAGTTGGAAAACTAAATCTATCTCCTCAAACTGTTAACAAATGAACAATTACCAAAAAAGTGTGATGTAAATGGCAAATAAATTAGAATAGGTAAGATGTTACTACTTATATAACACAATTAGTTCTATGTCGAAAGTTGGCTAAGACTAAGATTGACTTGTAAGGATCTGATAGGTATACTACCATTAACCTTCGTTAAGTATTTTGAGCCAATGGCTTGTGCTCAACGATGTTAACATACCGGTTATCCCATTAGACCGGTCATGACAATTGATATTAGAGCCGACCTAGTATTGGGACATAATGAGGGGCTCGAGCAATAAATAGTTACCTGTGGATGGGATCAGAGAATACATCATACCTCACATGCATTGTGTTAGGATTTGATTTGAGATACGCTGGGCCATGATGAGGACGTAAGAGGTTGCAATCTGAAGTGGCCTAAAGACTAAAATTGATTTATAAGAGTTTGATAGATGTACTAATATTAACTTCGACTAGCATTTTAAGCCAATGGTTTGGGCTCAACAAAATTAACATGCCAATTATCCCATCGGACTAGATCATGACAATGCCCCTCTGTCTTCCGACGAAACCCCCAAACTCCTTGATCTCCCCTTCACCGTCAACAAAGAAAAGAAGAGTGAGGTATCCTGAATAAGTAATGACACCATGTACGTGGTGTCAGTTCCACCTGATTCTCATGTAATCATCCTCACCCCTAATAACTTATCACAAATATCATATCAGGAAGCCTCCATTACTACATCCATCAGCCTAAAAGGCCATCAACACATAATTTTATCCTATTGAGCACAGACACTGGTTACAGATTCATAATTTTCTGCAGAATCACTTTCTTTAAACTGTGATCAATCCATTAACATGAACCAGTACATATTGCATGGACTAGCACATATATTATGAAGACATGCACCACCATACCCAGTCCCCCTCAAATGGCACAGTTTGTACCATGTGTAACAAAAAAATGACATAATACACATAACAATTAAAATCAACAATCTGAACATGAATAAGCAACAAATTTCAACACAGTGCTATCAGATAATAAGTTCATAAAGTGCAGGTAAAAGGGTTGCACCGCTTGTTATAAATAAGAATAGCACCTTATAAAGTTGCTTGTAAATAGTTGATAATTTTTCAAGAACCAATGAAAAGAACATGTTGTATCATTAATGAATGTCATCAACAGAGAGAAAGACAGATAGATAGATAGAGAGAGAGAGAGAGAGAGAGATGGGGGAGGGGGTAGGTGACTCACTCATCTTCTGCATCAGTGAAGAGAACACGATTAGCAACAGCTGGTACTGGAGGTTTGTGAGGGAATAAAGCTAAATTAAATAGAGGATAAAACCTCTTTGCTAGCTTGGCAATTTCCATTGGCACAAGAGCAACAGTTTGCTTCTTAGTATTTTCCACTAGAGTAGCAGCCAGTGACTTTTTGGGTGGTAATTGACCAGGCAGAGGTGGCAATGCTGTTTTTGAGGGCATGCCATTCGGCTCACCATACAAAATTTGATCTGTTCCCATCTGACATGTGAGCATAGGAAATGGAAAAAGAGGTTCCCTTTTCAAGTGACTCTTGTCAACTGGATCATCCAACTGACTTTGTCTATACCTTAAAACAGCTGCAGTGAGCAAGGTACCAAGTTAAAGCATCAAAAGAAACAAAAAGATGAAACCAAGACATGATTGGGAGTATTTCAGTCACGTACTAGCCGAAACATCTGCCATATAACTCTTAGCCAACTGAAGCGGCACAACATCAAGGATGGAAAATATGGGGCCATCTATTGAAGGTGTCCAATGAGAAAATTCAGAACTCTCACTAGAATCAATCTGCAATGATGCATGGATATTTGGAGCCTGAAAACAGGACATGTCATAAGGAGCTTTTCTCCTGGCCAACCCTTCTTCATGTCTAACAACCATCTCCATGATCAACTCTTGAACTTCCATAGCAACTTGCTGTCGGGATGAATCAAGAACACTAACAGAAAAGACCTGTATAAGGAGTTGAACATGTTCATGTATCAGACAGTACAACTGGCCTAACTGCTGATACGTAAAACCATGGGTTAAATCAGCCCCAGAGAAAGCAAATGGGCAATGAGAAAAGCTTTCAGGAGAATGAAATCGCAATCCAAGAGCAGGAACAGGAGCTATTTGAGCATTTGAGACATAGGGCAGTATAGGACGCAGTGGCATCTTGTCAAGCCCCAAAAAACATTTCTTCTTTTCAGCAGACTCCCTTAGGCGTTTCTTTTGTCTAGTTTCTGGTCTATGAACATCTTCCTCATTTTTATCACTTCGCCTCTTGTCATCATCAAAACTTTCATCAATGTCACTTTCTAATGCTTCCTCAATTTCAATTGCAAAGTCAGCATCATTTTCCTCATCTTCATCCAAAATTTCGTCATCTTGTCCTGCCTGTCCATTACCATCTCCTCCCAGCAACACAGCAGCAAGAAACTTGTGATACTCTTCTTCATCATCAACATTTTGCAAGTCATCATCATCATCAGATTCCTGAAGAAAAGCTTCCAACTCTTCAAGGGTATAATTTGCAAGAGAATGGCGAGCTCTGGTCCGCTTGCAGATTGCATCCTCATCATCTATCTCGACAGCTTGCTTCCTTAAACTTATTGAGTTTGAAGAGCTTGTAGCCTGCCCAGGCAACTCTTCTTTGGTAAGTTCTTCAGCAGCATCGCTTTCATCCCCAGATGCAACCTTTGTATAGCTTCCTTCTGGATGAGCTGATTCCTCTTCCTGCCAATTGAACCTATTTAGTTCTTCCACCTCAGGCTTTTCTAGAAAAACATCCTTTCCAGTAACATCTTCAGCTGTCACTCTATTTTGCATAACAATCTCCTCGTCTTCAGTTCCTGAATCTAGATTGCGGCAAATACTCACAGATTTTCTCGGTGACACACCATCACCTTGGTGCTTTAATGAGCCTGAAAAAACTTCACCAATATCATCGCCAGTAGCTTCATTGTCCGAACTCAAGCCAGATGAGGCTTCTGACAGGGATTCCCCTCTCCAGGTGGGATTGAAGTCCACATCATCAGCATCCTCATCATCTTCAACTTCCATATTCATTTTGTTGGTCATGGACAAGATGTCAAGAGAAATGGGAATATTTCAATCCTTCCAATGCTTAAGTTTCACATGCTGAGTAGCAATGGACATGACATCTGGAAAAAAGAGAAGATTTTAGCCAAAGAAGTTAAAGAAATAAAGCATTGGGCAGAGGATGATGCTGAAACCCTAAAATTTTCGAGCTTGCAGGAGAATATCATTGTCGTCCCGGAGGGAAAGGGGAGGGGGGGATGGTGTCGGGGAAGGGGGAGGAACTGCGACGAAGGGGGAAGGAGGAGGGAGGACAAGGGAAGCGGAGGATGGTGTCGAGGAAGGGGAGGATCTGCGACAAAGGGGGGAAGGGGGAACAGGGAGGAGAAGGGAGGGGGAGGATGGTGCCGGTGAAGGAGGGGAGCTGCGACGGTGGACGAGGGAGGGATCGGGGAAGGGGGCCGGCCACTGCGAAGGAGGAAGAGGAGGAGAAAGAGAGAGATACCCGGGGGGGGCGGCGACGCCGTTTCGCCGATGGACAGGAAGACGCAGCAGCCGCCGTTCACCGAGGAAAACGCCGCAGCCACAAGAACTCCCGGTAGGAAGACACCGCCGTTGCTTCCGCTGTCCGCCGATGAAGGAAGACAGTCGCTCGCCGAGGAAACGCCGCAGCCGCCGCTAGGGAGAGAGAGAGAGTCGGTGTGTTTAGGGCACGGGTGCGCTCGGGTCACTAGTCTCATTTGGTTCGCGATCAAAACCGACTCAGGTTTGACCCAGTTATAATTGGATCAGGCCGACTCGTGAGCAGAATAGGCCGAAATGAGCCTATGGGCCACGAGACGCTCCTCGCAGTGACATCATATTTCCAATGAAAAACAAATATTATAAAATATAAAAAAAATTTAAGATCTATACTAACTGAAGCAAGACACATTAGAAAAAATATTTAACATTTTAGGGCTTACAGCATAGGGTTTTAGGATTAAGGGTTTAAGGTTTAGGGCTTAGGACTTGAGACTTGAGGCTTGAGGCTTGGGGTTTTGGGTTTTGGGTTTTTAGTTTAGGATTTTTATGATTTAGGGTTTATGATTTAGGATTTAGGATTCGTAACAGTATTTGATTTAATCGTTTTATATGAACAAAATATGTAAAAACCCCCGATCGATCATCCTCT
This sequence comes from Musa troglodytarum, assembly GCA_023547065.1. NCBI lineage: Eukaryota > Viridiplantae > Streptophyta > Magnoliopsida > Zingiberales > Musaceae > Musa > Musa troglodytarum. The sequence goes on along the minus strand of CP097510.1, from coordinate 61,257,544 downwards.
ACATCACCTATGTATCCCTACTCCTCGATGTCTCTAGCTTTGGTTTCGTTGCCCCGAACTTCATTGAGCAAGGATGCTACCCAAACAAGGATTTTCCCGTCTCTCAGCCCAACCTCTCTCCTCTCGAGTGAGTATTTTTAGAAAAGTACAAAGAACTATATTATGAAAACCAATTGCTTCGCTAGGGGCAAAGCTTTGGAAGCTATAAAACTAATCCTCTCTGCATTTGAAACTGGATCCGATAGAGGTCAACCAGGCCTGAAATGACTAAAAATCCTCGTATGATAAGTTCTTTTTGGTCAAATTCCCCCCCTTTGGATACTTCTTCGTAATATTCTTCCCAAATTTTAGAACATCCCTTTGGGCTTCCACATCATAGATATAGCTGTTGTATCAATATCAATGATATGCAGAACTTCTCTTCGAACTTTGTTCCTCGATTGAACTCTATTCCATGGCTCATTGGTGGATAGAATCCATATTGTTCACCTCTCTTGGGTGTCCAATGATGACAGATAAGTTCAGGCGCTCACCCCAGTAAGTAGTGCCTACGCATGCTTAAGTAGAGGACTGAATCCATGGGAGGAGAATTGGCCAAAGGGAGGAGAATTGGCCAAAGGTAGCTTGGCAGCTTAAGATTGCATCTAAGGTTCAATTTTTTTTAATGAAAATTTCTTTGGCAGTACTTACCCAGCTATTCTTGGTTATCCTGTCCACTACGTTGTCAATTTGAATATTGTTTCATTTTCAAAATGGATTATGATTCTCTTCCCCAAATCTTCTTCTCTTTTCCAACTGTCTCATATTTTTGGAACCTTTTCCAATCCAAACTCTCCCACCACTTTAAGCAGTTCAATGCTTAGCTGGAGGAAGGCTCTGATCTTGACAAACCATCCTTTGCCTTGCTCCTTTGTATTGTTGCCATCGATTCTTGGTTCTTTTGAAACAATAGACACAATGTCAAGCATCGCATCAGTTTGGCTAACCCCTTCTCCTTAGTTCTTTGTGTTACTTGATTTAACTTGATCAAAGTTGAGAGACACAAAAAAAAAAAAGGACTATATAATCACTTGATAAAGTTATAATTCAAACGGAGGACCAACCTCCTTTAGCTCAACAGACCTAGGACCACCATGTTTTTCCGTATACATGATGTCTAAGTCAAATGACTCAAGCAACATAAAATGTCAACATAAAGTGACTTGCTGATAGGATTGTGATCAAAATAAATGTGAAGATTTTGTTACAATAGTATAATACTCTTTTAACTCCATCAGAGCACAGTATAAGTTATCCACCAAAAATGTATTTTAAGTATAAGTCAAATAATTAATTGAGATTTCTGTTCATAGCAAGCAATAGATACCTACAACATCTAATGATAAACAAATGAATATTGCAAGATCCTTATTTCCTTTTAGGAGTGAACTAAAGTCACAATTAGCAAAATGCAGCTCTGTGTCGACACTGAGAGTAGCCATGAAGAAAAATGCAGTACATAACAGACCAAGTAGTAGTGCAGTTTGAGCCATCAAACTGGCAAAATGTGAACACAGAGGAAGAACGTCAAAGCAGATGAACTCATATATGCTAGGCAGCACATTCGTGCCCACTCCTCGGAAGGAGGGTTAGTTTCACTATGTAACCACTATAGTTTTTAACGTAGCTCTGTACGCGACAAGTAACTATATCTTCAGGATTGTACATATTCTTGGTCTGCAGAAGTAGAGAAACACACTATTTATCTGGGTGGCATTTGCGTGACAAAAGATCCGCACTTGCAGCTGCAGCTGAGTTCCAACCAACGCATCTGTAGAATAGATGTAAATTGTCGACAGCAGGATGGCAAGTAAGAAAACCGTGTAAGTTCAACTCTATCAAGGACATTGTACGAGAAACATTTTAAATATGTTGTGAGGGATCTGTTTTCTACCATAAACTAAAAAGATTGATTCCCTTCTAGATTTGTCGTGATCTGATCCGAACACCTCATAGGTTTAAATCATTAGTTTAAAATGTTGAAGCGACTCATATAGTCCTATAACCCAGGTCAAATATCCTTCCACATCTCTTAACATAAAAAAAGTATAAAAGTGAGAACCTAATATTGAACATGGTGAGCAATTCAGGAAAGAAAGATTCTCCATTAAAATTGGATCTCACATGCACCATGACAAACCTTAACTATGTTTAGAAAAAACCATGACATCTTAGTTTCTATATCAAATGTGAAAGAAGATTTGGATTAGTTTATAGGGCTTTATGGATCTACTATTATCAGTCTGGGTTTAAACATTTCGGGTCAATGATTGAGACTTCAACTTAATCGGTCAATTATCTCATCGGGTCGAATCATGATAGGATTCATTCCTTCACTCCACTTCATGAAGTATGTCTTACACTGAAATGAAGCCTGTGACTAGAACTTGGTAAAGCCACAGTAGGTCTTTTTATTCAGAAAAGAAATTTCTGCAGAACACTAATGGAATTTTTAGTTCGGTCCCTCCCACATGTTTGTTTTCCTGGAGAAATCCAGTCAGTGTCTTCCACATGTTTGTTTCCATAGAGAAATGGATATCATTAAAGTTTGTTGACCAATACAAATGAACTATTGAGAACAAAAAAGGCACCTGCATATCATTAAGGATTTTAACTCTTTTGCAAAAGGCACCTGCATAGACCATTTGTTTCTTTTATTCTCCTTATTCACCCAAACAGTTCAAATTGTGAATGAAAGAGACATAATATGAGAGTTGCTCAACTCCTTTAGTTAATAGCTAGGACAGAAAAGAGAAGAGAAACAAGGAAGGGAGAGGGAAGTATTTGTCCCTATCCCAAAGGCAACTCCATCATTACGTCATGTTTAGAATTGTATACGTAAATTACACAATTAGTAGCCACTTACAATATAGACAACCATTTTGAAGCACACTGATAAACTTCATCCTTTTACATAGTCATAGAGCTAGTACCTTAGACAAGAAGATACACTTTAGCTCAAAAGTAATAAGATAGGATAAGATAAAAAGCTTGCTGATCAAACCAGGTCATAAACCAATTTGCTAGATCAAGTTTTTCAGCCCTATATTGGATAATCACACCAAAGGTAGATAGATAGCTTCAACACTTGGTCCATGACTCCATTAACCAGCCTCATGTTGCAATGTTAGGTGAAGAATTCTGAAAAAGATACTCCAGATCTATTACAGGGATGTAAGGCCAAGTTAAGAAATGGATAAGTACATTTACCGTGAAAAAAATATAAAAAAGAAAAGATCTAGGGATGGAACTATTTAAGCCTTCAATGTCATAACTGTTAAAGCCGTTAACATAGGCTACTTTAAGTTTGTTTCATACCGTAGTAAACAATTCCTATAAATAAAAAAGGAGACATCCAAGTCTCTTTTGATTCTCTCCTTGGTTGCATGCTTCCCAAAAGTACTCCTGGCTCCTAGGCACTAGAGTTCTTCCAGATCCAATACGGTTACAGACTTATTCAAGTCTGGTTTACCAAACACTTCCAAACTAGGAATTCCTTTGCGACAAGTTGCATTTACTGGCTTTTCTCTTTGTCTGTTCCCCTGTTTTTGTTCATGTTATTTTATATGTTTCAAATAAATACATCTCATACAATATTATTCTGTTCTCTATGTCCCTTGATTTCTTTTTGAACTTCTAGCAAATGTGCCATGTCGTTCTTCAAATTCCGGATCTTGGTTACCACACGAACTGCTTAAAATGTCAAAACTGTGACAAGCAAAATGCTGGATTAAGGATATCTTAGTTCACAAGTTCATCAGAAGCTTCTCTTATCAAGATTTGTAGCTACAGAAGGTGAATCTTAAAAGCAGTCAAATAAAGGCTCAACTGAACTAGATTTCCTAATTCCAATCCATTTATATGCAAAGGCTATGCTTTCAAACCACAAATAAGGGATTGGTTATTAAAATGGTTACAAATGTACTTGTATAACATGCAATTAACAATTAAAATAAAATGAACTTGCAATTCTATGATCCTGGAACAATTTAGGATTAAATAAATCAGTATTCTCTTTGTCTATTAGCAATTGAATACCAGGACAAAAGTAAGTGTTGCATAGAAGAATTATAATGCTAAACCAACAAGCTACAAATCTGAAAGGACCCTTCGCAGGTGTTTAGTACATGCAAATTGTGAAAGTGGAAGAGAAACAAACATAGAGTAACAATCCAAATGTGTCACTAATAAAGCAATAATCAAAAAACTGTTGTAGTGTAATAAAGCTGAACCTGAACTCGTACAATGGCTTTCAATAAGAGTGGGCTTTCTACTGATCTACAGCTACACTCTATTAAATCTGTGATCCTCCAAGTTGCAAGCAACTTTAACTACCAAAAATAAGCAGAAACTAAGCAATATGCAGAAGTAGCAGCTAGAAAGCAACCAAAAACAGACAAAATCACAATCCACTCATGGCTTAATCCTCTTTCTGCTATTAACTCCAGGCATGCATGCATCAGTTGCAGGACAAAAGCAGCAAGCTGAAGTAAAGCCAAGTAACAAGAGAATCAAAGTAGTTACCCATCACTTGGGCTCCATCAAGCTCAAAATAAGCCTCAAAACTTCGTCTCTCAGCTTATCCACCGCATCAGCATCGACTTCCTCCTTCAAGGCGGCGAACCACCTGTCCTCCCCGGCCGCGCACTCGCCACGGGCGACATACCAGTCATAGACCACCTTGGCGATGGCCATCACAAACAACCCGCAGTCGTGCCCGTTGGTCTGCTGCGGCGTGAGCCCCTCAACTAACCGCGGGGGCTCGCCGCCATCATCGACGAACCCGCTGACGGCGTGGAAAAGCCGCTCCGCGTGACACCGATTGGCGCTGCGGCAGCTGTCGTGGTGCACGAACTCGCCGGCCTCCCGGCAGTAGACGAGGAGGCTCCAGTGGGAACCACCCCCGGCGACGGTGACGTCGAGGTTGCTGTTGACGGGGAAGAGGACGAGGTCCCGATCGGGGAGGCGGAGGGGGTCGGCGGACTGGCGGAGGGATTGGGGATCGGGGCAGTTGGTGAGCCAGAAGGAGATGGAGGGCGGGAGGAGGAGGGCGGGCGGGGAGGGGGAGGGGGAGAGGGAGGCGAGGTGAGCAAAGTAGAACTCGATGATGCGGTCGTTGAGGTAATGGGGGCCGCGGAGGATGTCGAGGTCGGATCGCCTCATAACCACGTCGAGGTAGCTCAGGATCTTCTCGTCGCCCTTGTTGTTGGGCGGCGCCATGGGCCCTCGCACTGAGAGCGGTGGTGCAAGGAGCGACCAGCGGCTTCACCTGGGAGGAGGAGGAGATGATAAGCGGAGAAGAACGGGTCGAGCCTCGATGACGAAGCCCAATCCGTTAAGAGGCCGACGAGAGGCCGAAACGGCACCATGGCCGGTCCGCTATTGCTCATGGTTAAATATGCTAAGATATTAAATTAGATAAACCTGAATTAAACAGTAAACTGACAATCATCAATATAATCCAAAATTATACATCAATTTCAATAGTTTAATATAAATCTTCATCTCACACATATATCACATAAATGATTACCTCTCGATTGCATTGGGTAGATCAAATTACAGTTTGACCCATTACATGCTAGATAATTACACGATATAATCCTCCTTGTATCTTAGTTGTGCATAATAATATCTATGTGAGGAAAACTACTATTGATACTGTTAGGGGTATTAAAAATGACGTGACACCTGGTCTTCGGCCGTACTCCCGGATGACGTCATTGCCCCTTCTGCGCTCCATTAATCCCACGATTTGATCGCCCGACGTCGCTTCTCCTCTGCTATGCCCCAACTACTCGCCAAGTTGACCACGGTACCGACCTGCGGGGTCAAGTCCGTATCCCACCCACAGACGTGACCGGAAGCATGCCATCCGACCTATTTAGGCCGAATGGGTAAGACAGGTGAGGGGGACTCGGGTGGGAGAGAGACAGAGGAAGGGGACGATGGGTGGGGAATGAACCAGCACTCAGGAGGAGAAGGAGGAGGAGGGGAAGAAGGGAGAGGAGGAGAAGAAGAGGAGGAGAAGGAGGAGGAGGGGAAGAAGACTCTTTTAGCCACTCTCCCCTCGCTGCATACAGCACCACCTTCCTCGCCGCATGGCAAAGACCAGAGTTCTATCGCCGCATGGCAAGACCAGAGCTCCTCGCCGCATGGCGACCAGAGCTCCCATCGCCGCATGGCAAAGACCAGAGCTCCCACGCCGCATGGCAAAGACCCGAGCTCCTCGCCGCATGGCAAAGACTGAGCTCCCATTGCCGCATGGCAAAGAAATGAGCTTCGCCGCATGGCAAAGCACTGTGGTTCCCATCGCCGCATGGCAAGACCAGAGTTCCCACGCCGCATGGCAAAGACCCGAGCTCTCGGCCGCATGGCAGCACCGAGCTCCCATTGTTGCATGGCGTAACCGACCTTCCACCGCGAGAGGTGCAAGATTGACTTCAGACCCTGCAGCCAAAGGATCTCTCATCTCTCTCTATGAAACACTCACTCACTCCCATCCGACACCGACTTGAAGCGCCGGAGGGGCTCGCGGAGCATCCGACCCGACCAGATGCAGGAACCGAGGGGCATGCAATGAGCCGCTGGCCACCGCATGAAGCTGACTCACCGGTCGAGCGACGATCGCCTTCTCCCGACCCAACGCCGCTCCACCGAGATTCACGAGGCGACCTCGCATTCGACCCAACCTAGCCGCGACGCCCCGAGGCCACGGCAAAAAGTTGTTTCCTAATGATTGGCGCTTAGAAGGAGGGCCTGTCGCAAGGTCACCCCATCTATCTCCAAAGCCCGAAGCATAAAGCGTTTCGGCAACTATGTTCGGGCCGCTGCATGGTTCATCGCTTGCTCTCCCGCACCGCCTACTGCAAAATCGAAGCTCGAAAGGCGCCGGCACTGCCCGAGCATGTTGCCGCACCCACGCTCAAAGATTTCGCGTGGTTTGCAACGCACCAAGCACCGCCGGCAATGAAGTTCGAGCCGCGTATGCTCGGCAACATCGCGGCCGCTGCCGCTGATGCACCGGCCGCCAAATCTGAGCCCGAGCGCCTCCTGGCAATCCCGAGCCACAAAGGTTTCGGCACCCACGCTCAGCGCTCGCTGCGTGGTTTGCAGTGCAAAGCTGCCGCCAGCCGAAGTCCGAGCTACGATGCTCGCAACATCGGCCGCTGCTTCACGCAGCCACTCGCCAAAACTCGAAGCTCGAGTGCGCTGCTCGGCAGCCGAAGCCCGAGCTACAGCTGCTCGCACCCACGCTCAGCGCCATTGCGCGGTTTGCAACAGACCCAAAGAAACTGCCGCAAATGTAATGCTCGAGCTGCGATGCTCGGCAACGCTTACGCCGGCGCCGCTACCTCACGCAGCCACCGCCAAAACTGAGCTCGAGTAGCGCTTGCTCGCAAGAACCGGCCCGAGCTACAAAGGCTCGCACCCACATTCAAAGATTTCACGCTGGTGGTTTGCAGAACAGACTCAAGAATGCTTCTGGCAGCGATGCCCGCCGCCATGATGCTCGGTAATCCTCGCTGCTGGTTACGCACATCGCTTTCACGCAGCCACTCGCCAAAACTGAGCTCGAAAGGGCGCTTGCTCGGCACCAAGCCCGAGCTACAGCGTGCTCGCACCCACGCTCAGCATTTCGCATGCGTGGTTTGCAGCTGCACCCAAAGAAATGCTCGGCAATAATGCTCGAGCTGCGATGCTCGGGCAACGCCACGCCGCGCCGCTGCCTCCCGCAGCCGCCGCCAAAACTGAGCTCGAGCGCGCTGCTCGGCAGCCGAGGCCCGAGCTACGTGCTCGGCACCCACGCTCAGCATTTCAAGTGGTTTGCAGCTGCACCAAGCAGCTGCTCGGCATGAAGCCCGAAACGATGCTCGGCAACATCGCGCGCCGCTGCCCATGCAGCCGCCGCTAAATTTGAGCCCGAGCGCCGGCAGCCGAATCCCGAGCTACAAAGGCTCGCACCCACGCTCAGCATTTCGCTGGCGTGGTTTGCAGCTGCACTGCAGCTGCTCGCAGCTGAAGCCCGGCGATGCTCGGGCAACATCGCCGCGCCGCTGCTCATGCAGCCGCCGCCAAATCTGAGCCCGAGCGCCTCGCAGCCGAATCCCGAGCTACGCTGCTCGGCACTCCACGCCCAAAGATTTCGCGCGTGGTTTGCAGCCGCACCCGCAGCTGCTCGGCAGCGAAGTCGAGCCGCGACGCTGGCAATCCCTCGCTGCGTACATTGCCGCAGTCGCTGCTCACGCAGCAGCTCGGCCAAAACTGAGCCCGAAAGTGTGCTGCTCGGCATTAAGCCCGAGCTACGGTTCGCACCCACGCTCGGGCCTTTGGCGTGGTTTGCAGCTGCACCCAGCAGCGCTCGGCAGCGATGCCCGAGCTGCGATGCTCGGCAACGCCACGCCATGCCGCTGCCTCACGCAGCCGCCGCCAAAATCGAGCCCGAAAGGCGCTGCTCGGCAACCGGCCCGAGCTACGCGTTGCTCGGCACTCCACGCTCAGCTGCCAGGTGGTTTGCAAACCGCACCGCAGCCATTTCACCAAGCCCGAGCTACAAAGGTTGCTCGCCACCCATGCTCAACCATCGCTGCGTGGTTTATCGCTGCAACAAGCAGCTGCTTCCGCCAACGCCCGAGCTGCAACGCTCGCCACCTAATACTCGAGCCGCGGGCGCCGCCCTCACGCTCGTAATCCTTCCGATGCATTATAGCTGCACCGCAACCGCCAAAAACTACCCGAGCCATGTCGCCGCCAACGTAAGCGGCGTTCGATTGTTGTTACTCCTTTGCAATATCTTACATTTCTCACCGAGTTGAGCAGCCATGCAACTTAATCTTCATGGACCTCTCGAGCTGCAACCTCAAGGGGTAAACATCGCAACAGCATCGGCAACCGGCGCGCCACTGAGAAGCTCCCACGAGCTGACCTCCTCATGCAGGTTATTGCCGCAGCAGCCCGCGGCGTCCGTCGCCAAAGAATTCGCAGTTAACGCAGCTCGACCATCGTATTCTGGCCTGAGCTACCGCCGCCATTACACATCCCGAACGACGGTTCGGCTATTCAGTATTCTAGGTCTTGAGCAGCAGCCGACCATCGTATTCTGGCCTCGAGCGCGCTCGGCCACACACATCCCAACGGCGGTTCGTTATTCCGTCTTCTAGGTCTTGAGCAAAGCAATGACCATCGGTCTTTTGGCCCGAGAACGCGCCGGCCACACACATCCCGAACGGCAGCTCGGGCCATCATGGTTTCTCGTGTCATGTGGCGTGACTCTAATTGCACTAAAACGACGGCCAGAAGCAGGGAGGGCCTAGCGCGCCTCAACCCCTGACTTCCGGACGTCCGCTTGGCAACGGGGAACCGGGCGTCTCCTCGACCCCCTTCATCCCGAACGGCGGTTCGGCTATTATGGTTTCTCAGGTCGTGTGCGTGACCTCGACCCCTTGCACTAAAACGACGGGTCGGTAAGCAGGGAGGGCCTAGCGCGCCTCAACCCCTGACTTCCGGACGTCCGCTTGGCAACGGGGAATCGGGCGTCTCCTCGACCCCCTTCATCCCGAACGGCGGTTCGGCTATTATGGTTTCTCAGGTCGTGTGCGTGACCTCGACCCCTTGTACCAAAACGACGGGTCGGTAAGCAGGGAGGACCTAGCGCGTCTCAACCCCTGACTTCCGGACGTCGGCTTGGCAAGGAGAATCGGGCGTCTCCTCGACCCCCCTTTTTTTTCCCGAACGGTGGTTCGGCTATTTTGGTTTACAGGCCCTGAGCGGCAGCTCGGCCACACACATCCCGAACGGCAGTTCGGCTATCCTGGTTTCATAGGCCCTGAGCGGCAGCTCGGCCACACACATTCCGAACGGCAGTTCGGCTATCATGGTTTTTCAAGTCGTGTGCGTGACCTCGACCCCTAGTACCCAACGACGGGTCGGTAACAGAGACTTGGACATCGCCGGCCCTTACCTCGAGCGGCTGCTCACCCACTGGTTCAACTGGCCCACTCGCGAGTCTCAACCTCTGATTACCGGACGTCGGCTTGGCAAACGGAACTCGGGCGTCTCCTCGACCCCATTATCCCGAACGGCAGTTCGGTACATGATCTTGAGCGACGGCTCGATCATCGGCATCCTAAGCCTTGAGCGGTAGCTCGGCACTATATCCCGAACGACGGTTCGGTGACTATGGCTTTCTGGGTCTTGAGGTTCCTCGACCCCCCTTTATCCCGAACGGCGGTTCGGTCACTGGATCTCGAGCTTCCTCGATCATCGGTTTTTCGGGTCTTGAGCGGCGCCTCGACCCCATATCCTGCAAAGGACTTCGGTCAATTATGACACAACACGGTAAGAACTTCCGCCCGAGATCTAAATCGGCAAAGTGTTCTTCCGAGCAACACCTCCAAATTGCCCGCAGAGTGGCTTTGAGGGGGTATGTTAGGGTATTAAAAGTGACGTGACACCTGGTCTTCGGCCGTACTCCCGGATGGCGGCATTGCCCCTCCTTCGCTCCATTAATCCCACGATTTCGTCGCCCGACGTCGATTCTCCTCTCCTATGCCCCAACTTCTCGCCAAGTTGACCACTGCATCCGACTGCGGTCAGGTCCGTATCCCACCCACAGACGTGACCGGAAGCATGCCATCCGACCTATTTAGGCCGAATGGGTAAGACAGGTGAGGGGGACTCGGGTGGGAGAGAGACAGAGGAAGGGGACGATGGGTGGGGAATGAACCAGCACTCAGGAGGAGAAGGAGGAGGAGGGGAAGAAGGGAGAGGAGGAGAAGAAGAGGAGGAGAAGGAGGAGAAGGAGGAGGAGGGGAAGAAGACTCTCTTAGCCACTCTCCCCTCGCTGCATAGCAGCCACCTTCCCCCTCGCTGCATGGCAGCACCAGAGCTCCCATCGCTGCATGGCAGCACCAGAGCTCCCTCGCTGCATGGCAGCACCAGAGCTCCCATCGCTGCATGGCAGCACCAGAGCTCCCACGCTGCATGGCAGCACCCGAGCTCCCTCGCTGCATGGCAGCACCTGAGCTCCCATTGCTGCATGGCGGTGAGCTTCCTCGCTGCATGGCAGCACCAGGGCTCCCATCGCTGCATGGCAGCACCAGAGTTCCCACGCTGCATGGCAGCACCCGAGCTCCCTCGCTGCATGGCAGCACCTGAGCTCCCATTGCTGCATGGCAGCAGCTGAGCTCCCATTGTTGCATGGCAGAACCGACCTTCCACCGCGGAGAGGTGCAGCATTGACTTCAAGACCTCGGCAGTCAAAGGATCTCTCTCTATCTCTCTCTCTATGAAACACTCACTCACTCACCGACTTGGCGTCGGAGGGGCTCAAGCGAGCATCCGACCCGACCTGTATGCAGGAACCGAGGGGCATGCAGCGAGCTGGCCACCAGATGAAGGACTCAGCCCTGGCCGAGCGGACGATCAGCTTCTCCCGACCCAACGTCGGCTTCCAGCCTAGAGATTCGATGAGGCGACCCTTGCGCATTCGGACCCGAACCCAGCCGCGACAGCCCCGAGGCCACGGCAAAAAGTTGTTTCCCCTAACAGATACTGACAACAATATATCGAAATAGGGTGACTAAAATATCGAAGACAGATTGATAAGAGCAATGCACAGAAGAGATTTACACTATAACAAGCTTTCTATTCTTAAAATTCTTTTAAAGTAAAAAAAGTAAAGCAGGTTACCGATCAGCTTGATGAAGAGTTGGGTTATCTTAATGTTTGTCTCGTGGAAAGTGTAGTAGTAAAGCAGGTTACTTCGCTAAGGTTTGTCCTGTAACAAAACATGCACTTAGAAAAGCAGAATTTTTAAACTTTTGGCAGCAATAACAGGTTAGTTGTGAGTGTTATATATGTTTGTGTGTGTTGTGTAAATAATATTATGTTTGTATTATGTGTGTTGTAAATAATGTGTTATGTTGTGTGTGTATAGGCATGTGTATGTGTGTGTCGTATGTATATGCGTATATTATATGTTGTGTTATATTGTGTGTATGTTATGTGTATATGTGCGTGTGTGTATGCATGTTATATAAATATATGTTGTGTGTATATATTGTGTTGTGAATGTTACAACATACATAACATTCACAACATACAAAATACAAACACACAATAAATAACACACAACACACAAAGACACACATAATACATATACACAACATACACATACACATATAACACACACAAATATATTTTTATGTGTATGTGTGTAATGTATATGTGTGTTGTATATGTTATGTTTGTGTATGTGTGTGTAATGTATGTTGTGTGTGCGCATTATGTGTAGTGTGTATTGTTATGAGTTGTGTATGTATGTGTGTGTGTATGTATGTGAGTTGTGTATATGTTATAAGTTGTGTGTGTATGTATATGTATGTTGTGTGTATGTGTTTGTGTGTTGTGTATGTTATGTGTGTGTTTTGTGTATAAGTGTATGTATTGTGTGTAGTGTATGTTTTAATGAGTTGCGTATGTTGTAAATGTTAGTTATATGTGTGTAGTGTATGTATGTGTATATGTTGTGTATGCTATATGTGTGTGTTGTATATGTTATATATGTGTGTGTTGTGTGTATTGTATTTTGTATGTGTTATGCATATTATGTGTGTGTGTTGTTATAAGTTGTGTGTGTATATGTGTGTTGTACATGTTATGTATATGTGTTGTGCAAATTGTGTGTGTAGTGTGTGTTGTTATGAGTTGTGTATATTTGTGTGTATTGTTATGAGTTGTGTGTATAGTTTATATATGTGTGTGTTTTGTATATTGCGTGTTTGTATTATTTGTGTAGTGTGTGTGTGTTGTGTTTGTGTAGAGTGTCTTATGCATAGAATGTTTTGTGTGTGTTGTGTATCTTATGTATGTGTGTATTATATGTTGTGTATGTTATGTGTGTATATAATGTGTGTATGTGTGTGTGTTATGTATATTATGTGTATTTATATTGTGTGCATATAGTGTGCGTTGTTTGTATGTTGTGTGTATATGTTTATTGTATGTATTGTATATAGTGTGTGTTTTGTGTGTATTGTATATATTATATATGTGTGTTGTGTATGTATATATATGTGTATTGTGTATATGGTATGTATGTTATGTGTGTGTGTTGTTATTAGTTTTGTGTGTGTGTGTGTGTTGTGTATGTTATGTGTGTATAGTTTATTTGTGTGTATTGTGTGCGTGTAGTGCGTGTATTATGTGTTATGTATATTGTTTGTATAGGTTTATTATGTATATTGTGTGTAGTGTGTGTTTTGTATATTGTGTGTATTATGTATAGTGTGTGTTATGTATATGATGTGTATGTGTTTTGAGTTATATGTGTGGGTTGTTTGTGTGTGTGTTTTGAGTTATATGTGTGTTGTATATTGTGTGTGTTATGTATGTTATGTGTGTGTATTGTGTAGTGGGTGTTTTGTATATGTTGTTATGAGTTGTACATATATGTGTGTGTTGTGTATGTTATGTGTGTGTAGTGTGTCTGTGTTGTATATATTATGTATGTGTATTGTGTGTATTATATGTAGTATGTGTTTTGTGTGTTGTGCATATTTTATGTGTGTAGTGTGTGTTGTTATGAGTTATGTGTGTACGTGTGTATTGTATATGTTGTGTATGTGTTGTGTATATTGTACGTGTTTGTGTTGTGTGTGTGTAGTGTCTCTTGTGTATGTATTGAGTGTCTATTGTATGTGTTTGTGTTGTATATGTTGTGTATAGTGTGTATTTTGTATGGTGTATGTTATGTATATGTGTAGTGTGTATTGTTTATAAGTTGTGTGTGTATGGTATGGTATGTGTGTAGTGTGTGTTGTTTATAAATTGTGTGTATGTAGTGTTTGTATTGTGTGAGTGGTGTTGTTGTGTATGTTAGTTGTATATAATGTGTTTGTGTTGTGTGAGTGTAGTATGTGTTTTGTGTGTGTTGTGTAAGTGTGCATGTGTAGTGTTGTTGTGTATGTTATGTGTGTATTGTGTATATGTTTTGTGTGTGTAGTTATGAGTTGTATATGTATGTGTGTTTTGTATGTGTTATGAATTGTGTGTTGTATATGCTGTGTGTTTGTTGTGTATATTGTGTGTAGTATGTGCTTTGTGTGTGTATTGTGTATGATTATGTGTGTGTTGTTGTGAATTGTGTGTATGAAGTGTGTGTTGTTATGAGTTGTATATGTTATATGTGTGTGTTGTGTGAATTATGTTTTATATATATAGTTTTGTTGTGTGTACATGTATGTGTACGTGTGTTTTTTGTGTGTGTTGTGTATAGTTATATATGTGTATTGTGTATGGTTATGTGTGTGTTGTTTATGAATTATGTGTAGTGTATGAGTTGTATATGTTTTGTATGTGTGTTGTGTATGTTATATGTGTGTGTAGTAGTTATGAGTTGTGTGTGTATAGTGTGTGTGTTATGTATGTTATGTGTGTGTGTTGTGTGTATTATGTGTAGTGTGTATATTGTACATGTTATGTGTAGTGTGTGTTGTATATGTGTGTGTGTTATGTGTGTGTATATTATTTGTGTGATGTGTGTATATTGTGTTTGATTGTTGGTGTGTTATGAGTGTTGTGTGTAATTTGTTGTGTGTGTTATATGTGTATGTATTGTGTTTGTGTGTGTGTATGTGTTATATGTGTGTGTCTGTTATATGTGTGTTGTGTTTGTGTATGTATTGTATTATATATGTGTGTGTGTTATATGTGTGTTGTGCTTATGTATGTATATGTGTATGTGTGTTATGTGTGTGTATATTATTTGTGTGATGTGTGTATTGTGTTTGATTGTAGGTGTGTTATGAGTGTTGTGTGTAATTTGTTGTGTATGTTATATGTGTATGTATTGTGTTTGTATTTGTGTGTGTGTTATATGTGTGTTGTGTTTGTGTATGTTTAGTGTTATATGTGTGTGTGTTATATGTGTGTTGTGCTTGTGTATGTATATGTGTGTGTATTTTATTTGTGTGATGTATGTATATTGTGTTTAATTGTAGGTGTGTTATGAGTGTTGTGTGTAGTTTGTTGTGTGTGTGTGTTATATGTGTATTGTGTTTGTGTATGTATAGTGTATATGTGTGTGTGTTATATGTGTGTTGTGCTTGTGTATGTATATGTGTGTGTATATTATTTGTGTGATGTATGTGTATTATGTTTGATTGTAGGTGTGTTATGAGTGTTGTGTGTAGTTTGTTGTGTGTGTGTTATATGTGTATGTATTGTGTTTGTGTGTGTGTGTTATGTGTGTTGTGTTTGTGTGTGTATGTGTTATATGTGTGTTGTGTTTGTATATGTATTGTGTTATATGTGTGTGTGTGTTATGTGTGTTGTGCTTGTGTATGTATATGTGTGTGTGTGTTATGTGTGTATATTATTTGTGTGATGTGTGTGTATTGTGCTTGATTGTATGTGTTATGAGTGTTGTGTGTAATTTGTTGTGTGTGTTATATGTGTATGTATTGTGTTTGTGTTTGTGTGTGCGTTATATGTGTGTGTGTGTTGTGTTTGTGTATGTATTATGTTATATGTGTGTGTGTGTTATATGTTTATTGTGCTTGTGTATGTATATGTGTGTGTGTATATTATTTGTGTGATGTATGTGTATTATGTTTGATTGTAGCTGTGTTATGAGTGTTGTGTGTAGTTTGTTGTGTGTGTTATATGTGTATGTATTGTGTTTATGTGTGTGTGTTATGTGTGTTGTGTTTGTGTGTATGTGTTATATGTGTGTGTGTTATATGTGTGTTATGTTTGTATATGTATTATGCTATATGTGTGTTGTGCTTGTGTATGTATATGTGTGTGTTATGTGTGTGTATATTATTTGTGTGATGTGTGTGTATTGTGTTTGATTGTAGTTGTGTTTGTGTGTGTGTGTTATATATGTGTGTGTGTTATATGTGTGTTGTGTTTGTGTGTGTGTGTTATATGTGTGTTGTGTTTGTATATGTGTTATGTGTGTGTGTGTGTTATATGTGTGTTGTGTTTGTTTATGTATTGTGTTATATGTGTGTGTGTTATATGTGTGTTGTGCTTGTGTATGTATATGTGTGTGTATATTATTTGTGTGATGTGTGTGTATTGTGCTTGATTGTAGGTGTGTTATGAGTGTTGTGTGTAATTTGTTGTGTGTGTTATATGTGTTTATCTCCCCATGAAAAACAACATACGATACTAATAGATTAGTAAGAAAATAAGCTAGCACAGAAAAGATAGACAAAATATCAAGACACACACTCTTATGGTACCTTCAAAAGAAAGAAATATCTATCTAAATAAATTATAATCTAACGACAAACAAATTACCAAAAATATATATTCTCATCCTAATTATAATAGACTAAATAACATGAGGTCAAGAAATTAAAAAAATAAAAATAAAAACCCACATAAAAGTCTCAAACACGTCCAGAAATAATGAGTCACGAACATATATTTTATAACTCAAAATTAGATACAATGCAATTTTATAACTCAAAATTAGGATGAAAAATTACCTAAAAATAATAATAAAATTGAACCTCATCTTATCTTAATAATTTGTCCTTAAATTCAACAACACTTGGTCGGCAAAGAAGACCCAAACATGTGTTACCTAAGACCAATAATTCTGCATTGATTTGGCTACTCTCGATGGATCTTGCCATCAAGAATGATAGGATCTTTAATAATACAATGACAGGCCATCATTGTAGTATGATCTCACCAAAATTGATGCATGCATCCTCAATTTAAGATTTGATAAGCATTTGTGCCTTGATGAAAACCAATCTTCATGGGTGCTTTATCCATCATTAAAGTTTGCAATGTTGCTTTGACTTGTATTGTGTTGTGTGTGTATGTGTGTTGTGTATGTTATTTGCGTGTGTGTGTTGTATGTTATTTGTGTTGTGTATGTGTTTGTGTATATTGTGTGTGTGGGTGGGTGTGTTGTATGTGTGATATATGTGTATGTGTTATGAGTTATGTATGTTGTATATATTATGTGTGTGTGTTATGTGTTGTTTGTATTGTGTATATTGTTTGTGATGTGTTGTGTGTTGTTTATATTGTGTATTGTTCGTGCTGTATGTTATTATGTATATTGTGTGTTTGTGTGTTATGTGTTGATTATGTTGTGTTTGTGTTGTATTGTTTGTGTGTGTTGTGAGTTGTGTGTATTGTTTGTGTGATGTGCATGTTGTTTGTTGTGTTTGAGTGTAGGTGTGTTATGAGTATTGTATGTGTGGGTGTTGTGTGTTGTTTGTTATGTATGTATGTGTGTGTTGTGAGTTATGTGCTGTGTTGTGAGTTTTGTGCATTGTGTATTGTGAGTTGTGTGTGTATGTAGATTATATGTGTGTCTTTGTGTGTTATGTGTTATTTGTGTTGTGTATTATTTGTCATGTATGTCATTGTATGTGTGGGTGTTGTAAAGTATGATATATGTGTGTGTGTGTTATGCGTAGTGAGTTATGAATTGTGTATGTTTTATATGTTATGTGTGTGTATGGTGTTATTTGTATTATGTGTGTTGTGTGGGAGTGTTATGTGTACGATATATGTGTGTGTATGTGTTGTATATGTTATATGTGTGTGTGGGTGTTTTGTATATACAATATATGTGTGTATGTGTGTTATGTGTGTGTATATTATTTGTGTGATGTGTGTGTATTGTGTTTGATTGTAGGTGTGTTATGAGTGTTATGTGAAATTTGTTGTGTGTGTTATATGTGTATGTATTGTGTTATGTGTGTTGTGTTTGTATGTGTATGTGTTATATGTGTGTGTGTTATATATGTGTTGTGTTTGTGTATGTATTGTATTATATGTGTGTGTATTATTTGTGTGTTGTGCTTGTGTATGTATATGTGTGTGTTGTGTGTGTGTACATTGTTTGTGTGATGTGTGTGTATTGTGTTTGATTGTAGGTGTGTTATGAGTGTTGTATGTAATTTGTTGTGTGTGTTATATGTGTATGTATTGTGTTTGTGTGTGTGTTATGTGTGTGTATTGTGTTTGTGTTATATATGTGTGTTGTGCTTGTGTATGTATATATGTATATTGTGTTTGTTTGTGTGTGTTATATGTGTATGTATTGTGTTTGTGTGTGTGTGTTATGTGTGTTGTGTTTGTGTGTGTATGTGTTATATGTGTGTGTGTGTTATGTGTGTTGTGTTTGTGTATGTATTATGTTATATATGTGTGTGTGTGTTATATGTGTGTTGTGCTTGTGTATGTATATATGTGTGTGTTATGTGTGTGTATATTATTTGTGTGATGTGTGTATTGTGTTTGATTGTAGGTGTGTTATGAGTGTTGTGTGTAATTTGTTGTGCGTGTTATATGTGTATATATTGTGTTTGTGTGTGTGTTATATGTGTGTTGTGTTTGTGTGTTATATGTGTGTTGTGTTTGTGTGTGTGTGTTATATGTGTGTTGTGTTTGTGTGTGTGTTATATGTGTGTGTGTGTTGTGTGTATATTATTTGTGTGATGTGTGTGTATTGTGTTTGATTGTAGGTGTGTTATGAGTGTTGTGTGTAATTTGTTGTGTGTTATATATGTATGTATTGTGTTTGTGTGTGTGTGTTATGTGTTATATGTGTGTGTGTGTGTGTGTTATATGTGTGTTGTGTTTGTGTATGTATTGTGTTATATATGTATGTTGTGCTTGTGTATGTATATGTGTGTGTATATTATTTGTGTGATGTGTGTGTATTGTGTTTGATTGTAGGTGTTATGAGTGTTGTATGTAATTTGTTGTGCGTGTTATATGTGTATGTATTGTGTTTGTGTGTGTGTTATGTGTGTTGTGTGTGTATGTGTTATATGTGTGTGTGTTATATATGTGGTGTGTTTGTGTATGTATTGCGTTATATGTGTGTGTGTGTGTGTGTTATATGTGTATTGTGCTTGTGTATGTATATATGTGTGTGTATATTATTTGTGTGATGTGTATGTAATGTGTTTGATTGTAGGTGTATTATGAGTGTTGTATGTAATTTGTTGTGTGTGTTATATGTGTATGTATTGTGTTTGTGTGTGTGTGTTATGTGTGTGTATGTGTTATATGTGTGTGTGTTATATGTGTGTTGTGTTTGTGTATGTATTGTGTTATATATGTGTGTGTGTGTGTTATATGTGTGTTGTGCTTGTGTATGTATATGTGTGTGTGTGTTATGTGTGTGTATATTATTTGTGTGATGTGTGTGTATTGTGTTTGATTGTAGTTGTGTTATGAGTGTTGTGTAATTTGTTGTGTGTGTTATATGTGTATTGTGTTTGTGTGTGTGTGTTATATGTGTGTTGTGTTTGTGTATGCATTGTGTTTAAGTGTGTGTGTGTTATATGTGTGTTGTGTTTGTGTGTGTATGTGTTATATGTGTGTGTGTGTTATATGTGTGTTGTGTTTGTGTATGTATTGTGTTATATGTGTGTGTGTGTGTTATATGTGTGTGTATATTATTTGTGTGATGTGTGTGTATTGTGCTTGATTGTAGGTGTGTTATGAGTGTTGTGTGTAATTTGTTGTGTGTGTTATATGTGTATGTATTGTATTTGTGTGTGTGTTATATGTGTGTTGTGTTTGTGTGTATATGTGTTATGTGTGTGTGTGTGTTATATGTGTGTTGTGTTTGTGTATGTATTGTGTTATATGTGTGTGTCATATGTGTGTTGTGCTTGTGTATGTATATGTGTGTGTGTGTATATTATTTGTGTGATGTATGTGTATTATGTTTGTGTTTGTGTTATGTGTGTTGTGTTTGTGTGTTATATGTGTGTTGTGTTATATGTGTTATATGTGTGTGTATTTATAGTGTGTATTTGTGTTTGTGTATGTATTATGTTATATGTGTTTGTGTGTGTTATGTGTGTTGTATTTGTGTGTGTATGTGTTATGTGTGTGTGTGTTATATGTGTGTTGTGTGTATATGTGTGTATATTATTTGTGTGATGTATGTGTGTGTTTGATTGTAGGTGTGTTATGAGTGATGTGTAGTTTATTGTGTGTTATATGTGCTTATGTATTGTGTTTGTGTGTGTGTTATGTGTGTTGTGTTTGTGTGTGAGTGTGTTAGCATATGTGTATTTATGTTTATATGTGTATGTATTGTGTTATGTGTGTTGTGTTTGTGTATGTATTGTGTTATATGTGTATTTGTGTTTGTGTATGTATATGTGTGTGTGTATTATATGTGTGTTGTGTTGTATTATAAGTGTGTGTATTGTTTGGCTGTGTAAGTAGAAGATTGGGCCCAGAAAGTGCCATATAAAGATGGATGTAGTAGATTTACTTTCAGCGGTTACCCGATGATCCGTGTATCACGATTCAAAGAGAGAGGCCGGATCGAAGTACTTGATGTCAATGCCAAGTGACTCGGACTTGCGAGGATATAAAGAGAGGAGGAATGAAGATTGACACCTTTTCTATCGTCCTCCGGATGACACGAAGACATCAAAAAGTTTTTATATACGTCATCATCACCACTTCACTCCTCTGCAAACCTCGTAGGACATAGTCTCCGTCGTCAGCGATCTCTTGTTGGTGCTTCCGTCCGGTGTGACTCCATGCGACTAGGCATTGGGTTCTGACGTGGCTTCAAGGGTGTGTGCGTTCAATATTGGCTAAGCGGCGGGGCCAGCGGACAGCGCTCCTTCCTCTCCCGTGATTGATCTGTTGGGTGATGCGATTATGCATGCTATCTTCGGTTGTGTCCTAGTGGCCACCGTTGAAGGCACGAGGAAGAGGCTGACGAAAAACGAAGAAGGATGAAATGGGAAGGTTGGCAAGGAAGAGGAATGAAAGCAGACACAGCGCAGGAAGGATGAATGGAGAAAATTTAACATCACATTCCGATGTATAGTCAAAATTTATGTGTACAAGCTATCGATGTGTTGGTTACACATTTCTTTTGAAGAAATCAAGCTTCGTTTAGATCAAAATTTATCGGTGTAGCGTACTAAATATTGTTGTTGCTTTAAAGTTCTTTTACATTTGGCCAATTGCTGTCATAAAGAGTTCACTTCTTCCCACGAATTCTTTTAGATATTTGTACTAAATCAAATAATTTGCAGCCTAAAGCGAGCACCCCTATTCTGATTGGTGGCTGGTATAACTAACTGTCATGCTGTCATAGTGGTGCCATCTACTGGATTGAGGCACCAGGTGCTTTGTTTCCTTGCCTTTCTCTCTTGAGTGCGACTATGCATGGTGAAATGCAGCCGAAAAGCATTAATAATTGGAGGAGGGGGATTAAAGCTTTTCAAGCCTTCCAGCATATGCTCCAACCCATCTTAGGAGAGAAACACATGTACCAAATTTTACCCAAGATTATGATAGAAAATGATGTGTATGGTTTTGGGCTTTGCTTAACTTGCCGATACTCGATTTCCATGAAACTATTTTATCTATCTTTAGAGTCTTGGGTGGGTACCCCAAACGAAGAAACTGGCACAGGTTACTTCCTTACGACTTCAAATCTGCTTTTCCCCAAGTGGTGGCGAAGAATAAATTCATTTGCTTTCGCACATTGGTTGTGGGAAAGGCTGCATGAAAAAGTTCAATTATACGATTGACTTAAATGCACGTAGAACTTCGAACCCATTTTTTTAGTCCAAATGAGAAGAAAGAGAGTTGTTCATTGTCACAAGTCCATTTTGGATATTCATTCAAAATCTGAACAACCCCACGTATTTGAGGAGGGTTCAGATTTTGTTACGCCTTTGTGACACAATTGGCATTCTTCCCACCTTCATCTCTCTAATTCTTTTGCTTCTCTCTCCAAGCCCTGTAATTGAATTTCTGCTGTGCAGGATCCGGCAACAGTAGTTACAAATTAGTTTTATGATCTAATTTTCTTTCTTGTGAATTATAAATTATTACGGAAGTATTTGGAATTACCTTACTAGAAACCCTATCTAATAGAGAAGACAGAGATGCTTGTCCAATGTGTAAAACATATTCTGTATTTAATTATAGTGTAATATAAGGGATTTTAGGTGATGCAACATCCAATCTACATCTTTATTTTGGAAGAGAAATAGATGGAGATGTTGATCATTTACCCAGAAGAAAAGTAAGAGTCCAACTCATCATACCGGTCCTTTTTAATTTTTTGCTTCTTGAGGAGGAATAATGGCATGAACATTTGATGGCCACCAAGGAAGTGGGCGATCATCGAGCAATTGGCCAACACAGAATCACTGAGCCAACTTGGTATCCTTGTAGTAAAAGCTTATTTATCATCGATTACTCTCTCTCGGTTCAAGCTGCGGCCTGTTTCGGTGTGAAGCACTAAATATTCACCTTCCTCTCTTCTCGTCGTCTCGGTAATGAATTCAACTGCGCCGATCTTCATGGTGCCAAAACCAAAAGCAGCGATTTGATGTGACGGTGGCGATTCCGGTTTGCTAATTCTTGGTCCCATGCTTCCGGCATTCCCACGAGTTCAAAAGCTAAATCTTTATATGACCATGGTCTTCATGAGGTGGCTGAATAAAATTAATTAGGAGGCATCAACTGCGAGATCTGAGCCCATCTTTGCACTTCTTGATGATTTCGTCGGGCGGTGACGCCTCAAGCTATGTAGATTAAAGATACAAGCACAAGTGTATATCGTTTTCTTCATAAACCTCTGAAAAATGTCCTTAAACCTACAATATTTCAAATGTCTCATTCCGTATATCTTAGATGCCTAAGGTTCTGAAATTTAAAAGGACAAAACCAGATTTTTGGATATATATATATATATATATATATATATATATATATATATATATATTGCATCCTGAGCATGACAATTCCACATTGTTGACAGACATATTCGCAATTTGTAAGGACAATTTAAATTATGGTACGAATATTCATTGAGCTTTGCAATGAGGACACTTACAAATCGAAGAAATAGAGAATAAAAGCAAGCAAGAATGCTGTATAACTTTCTATATTTTACAACCGTTGTGGACATATTCTCTAATGTAACTTTGCAGTCAGAGAGAAAGGGGTTTAGGGTTTAGAGAGGGAGAGGGAGAGAGAGAGCGCGAGATTAATTACAAATGAAATGATACACTTGGCTCTTCATATTAGGAAGAAAAAACAGGGGTACCCGTACATGGTATATGCTGACAAAAACGTACACATTGTGGTTATCTCCCCATGAAAAACAACATACGATACTAATAGATTAGTAAGAAAATAAGCTATACAGAAAAGATAGACAAAATATCAAGACACACACTCTTATAATACCTTCAAAAGAAAGAAATATCTATCTAAATAAATTATAATCTAACAGCAAACAAATTACCAAAAAATATATATTCTCATCCTAATTATAATAGACTAAATACCATGAGGTCAAGAAATTAAAAAAATAAAAATAAAAACCCACATAAAGTCTATCGACACGTCCAGAAATAATGAGTCTGAACATATATTTTATAACTCAAAATTAGATACAATGCAATTTTTATAACTCAAAATTAGGATGAAAAATTACCTAAAAATAATAATAAAAGTGAACTGATCTTATCTTAATAATTTGTCCTTAAATTCAACAACACTTGGTCGGCAAGACCCAAACATGTGTTACCTAAGACCAATAATTCTGCATTGATTTGGCTACTCTAGATGGATCTTGTCATCAGAGCGATAGGATCTTTAATAATACAATGACAAGCCATCATTGTAGCATGATCTCACCAAAATTGATGCATGCATCCCCAATTTATGATTTGATAAGCATTTGTGCCTTGATGAAAACCAATCTTCATGGGTGCTTTATCCATCATCAAAGTTTGCAATGTTGCTTTGACTTGTATTGTGTTGTGTGTGTATGTGTGTTGTGTATGTTATTTGCGTGTGTGTGTTGTATGTTATTTGTGTTGTGTATGTGTTTGTGTATGTTGTGTGTGTGGGTGGGTGTGTTGTATGTGTGATATATGTGTATGTGTTATGAGTTATGTATGTTGTATATGTTATGTGTGTGTGTTATGTGTTGTTTGTATTGTGTGTATTGTTTGTGATGTGTTGTGTGTTGTTTATATTGTGTGTATTGTTCGTGCTGTATGTTATTATGTATATTGTGTGTTAGTGTGTTATGTGTTGATTATGTTGTGTTTGTGTTGTATTGTTTGTGTGTGTTGTGAGTTGTGTGTGTTGTGAGTTGTGTGTGTGTATTGTTTGTGTGATATGCATGTTGTTTGTTGTGTTTGAGTGTAGGTGTGTTATGAGTATTGTATGTGTGGGTGTTGTGTGTTGTTTGTTATATATGTATGTGTGTATTGTGTGTGTTGTGAGTTATGTGCTGTGTTGTGAGTTTTGTGCATTGTGTATTGTGAGTTGTGTGTGTATGTAGATTATGTGTGTCTTTGTGTGTTGTGTGTTATTTGTGTTGTGTATTATTTGTCATGTATATTTGTATGTGTGGGTATTGTAAAGTATGATATATGTGTGTGTGTGTGTTATGCGTAGTGAGTTATGAATTGTGCATTGTGTATTGTGAGTTGTGTGTGTATGTAGATTATATGCGTGTCTTTGTGTGTTGTGTGTTATTTGTGTTGTGTATTATTTGTCATGTATCTGTTGTATGTGTGGGTATTGTAAAGTATGATATATGTGTGTGTGTGTGTGTGTTATGCGTAGTGAGTTATGAATTGTGTATGTTGTATATGTTATGTGTGTGTATGTTGTGTTATTTGTATTATGTGTGTGTTGTGTGGGTGTGTTATGTGTACGATATATGTGTGTGTATGTGTTATATATGTTATATGTGTGTGTGGGTGTTTTGTATATACAATATATGTGTGTGTATTATGTGTGTGTATATTATTTGTGTGATGTGTGTGTATTGTGTTTGATTGTAGGTGTGTTATGAGTGTTGTGTGAAATTTGTTGTGTGTGTTATATGTGTATGTATTGTGTTTGTGTGTGTGTGTTATGTGTGTTGTGTTTGTGTGTGTATGTGTATGTGTTATATGTGTGTGTTATATATGTGTTGTGTTTGTGTATGTATTGTGTTATATGTGTGTGTGTATTATATGTGTGTTGTGCTTGTGTATGTATATGTGTGTGTGTTGTGTGTGTATATTATTTGTGTGATGTGTGTGTTGTGTTTGATTGTAGGTGTATTATGAGTGTTGTGTGTAATTTGTTGTGTGTTATGTGTGTATGTATTGTGTTTGTGTGTGTGTTATGTGTGTATATTGTGTTTGTGTGTGTGTGTTATATATGTGTGTTGTGCTTGTGTATGTATATATGTATATTGTGTTTGTTTGTGTGTGTTATATGTGTATGTATTGTATTTGTGTGTGTGTGTGTGTGTTATGTGTGTTGTGTTTGTGTGTGTATGTGTTATATGTGTGTTGTGTTTGTGTATGTATTGTATTATATATGTGTGTGTGTGTTATATGTGTGTTGTGCTTGTGTATGTGTGTTATGTGTGTGTATATTATTTGTGTTATGTGTGTATTGTGTTTGATTTTAGGTGTGTTATGAGTGTTGTGTGTAATTTGTTGTGCGTGTTATATGTGTATGTATTGTGTTTGTGTGTGTGTTATATGTGTGTTGTGTTTGTGTGTATATGTGTTATATGTGTGTGTGTGTGTTATATGTGTGTTGTGTTTGTGTATCTATTGTGTTTGAGTGTGTGTGTTATATATGTGTTGTGTTTGTGTGTGTGTGTTATATGTGTGTGTGTGTTGTGTGTGTATATTATTTGTGTGATATGTGTGTATTGTGTTTGATTGTAGGTGTGTTATGAGTGTTGTGTGTAATTTGTTGTGTTATATGTGTATGTATTGTGTTTGTGTGTGTGTGTTATGTGTGTGTGTTATATGTGTGTTGTGTTTGTGTATGTATTGTGTTATATATGTGTGTTGTGCTTGTGTATGTATATGTGTGTGTATATTATTTGTGTAATGTGTGTATATTGTGTTTGATTGTAGGTGTGTTATGAGTGTTGTGTGTAATTTGTTGTGCGTGTTATATGTATATGTATTGTGTTTGTGTGTGTGTGTTATGTGTGTTGTGTTTGTGTGTGTATGTGTTATATGTGTGTGTGTGTTATATATGTGTTGTGTTTGTGTATGTATTGTATTATATGTGTGTGTGTGTTATATGTGTGTTGTGCTTGTGTATGTATATATGTGTGTGCCTATATTATTTGTGTGATGTGTGTGTAATGTGTTTGATTGTAGGTGTGTTATGAGTGTTGTGTGTAATTTATTGTGTGTGTTATATGTTTATGTTTTGTGTGTGTGTGTGTGTGTTATGTGTGTGTATGTGTTATATGTGTGTGTTATATGTGTGTTGTGTATGTATTGTATATATGTGTGTGTGTGTTATATGTGTGTTGTGCTTGTGTATGTATATGTGTGTGTATTATGTGTGTATATATTATTTGTGTGATGTGTGTGTATTGTGTTTGATTGTAGTTGTGTTATGAGTGTTGTGTGTAATTTGTTGTGTGTGTTATATGTGTATGTATTGTGTTTGTGTGTGTGTTATATGTTTGTTGTGTTTGTGTGTGTGTTATATGTGTGTTGTGTTTGTGTATGCATTGTGTTTGTGTGTGTGTTATATGTGTGTTGTGTTTGTGTGTGTATGTGTTATATGTGTGTGTGTGTTATATGTGTGTTGTGCTTGTGTATGTATATGTGTGTGTATATGTGTGTGTATATTATTTGTGTGATGTATGTGTATTGTGCTTGATTGTAGGTGTGTTATGAGTGTTGTGTGTAATTTGTTGTGTGTGTTATATGTGTATGTATTGTGTTTGTGTGTGTGTTATATGTGTGTTGTGTTTGTGTGTATATGTGTTATATGTGTGTGTGTTATATGTGTGTTGTGTTTGTGTGTATATGTGTTATATGTGTGTGTGTTATATGTGTGTTGTGTTTGTATATGTATTGTGTTATATGTGTGTGTGTCATATGTGTGTTGTGCTTGTGTATGTATATGTGTGTATATTATTTGTGTGATGTATATGTATTGTGTTTGTGTGTGTGTGTGTTATGTGTGTTGTGTTTGTGTGTGTGTTATATGTGTGTTGTGTTATATGTGTGTGTGTTATATGTGTGTTGTGTTTGTGTATGTATTATGTTATATGTGTGTGTGTGTGTTATATGTGTGTTGTATTTGTGTGTGTATGTGTTATATGTGTGTGTGTGTTATATGTGTGTTGTGTTTGTGTATGTATTGTGTTATATGTGTGTGTTATATTTGTGTTGTGCTTGTGTATGTATATGTGTGTGTATATTATTTGTGTGATGTGTGTGTATTGTGCTTGATTGTAGGTGTGTTATGAGTGTTGTGTGTGTTATATGAATTGTATTTGTGTGTGTGTTATATGTGTGTTGTGTTTGTGTGTATGTGTTATATGTGTGTGTGTGTGTGTTATGTGTGTTGTGTTTGTGTATGTATTGTGTTATATGTGTGTGTGTTATATGTGTGTTGTGCTTGTGTATGTATATGTGTGTGTATATTATTTGTGTGATGTATATGTATTGTGTTTGTGTGTGTGTTATGTGTGTTGTGTTTGTGTGTGTGTGTTATACGTGTGATGTTATATGTGTGTTGTGTTTGTGTATATATTGTGTTATATGTATGTGTGTTGTGTTTGTGTATGTATATGTGTGTATGTTATATGTGTTGTGTTGTGTTATAAGTGTGTGTGTGTGTTATATGTGTGTAAGTAGAAGGAGGAAGCGAAAGTGCCACTATAATGGGCGTGATAGGTTACTTTCAGCGGTTTGATGGTCGGTGGCATCACGATTCAAGAGGAGGCCCGGATCGATACTTGATATTCAATGCCAAGTGACTCGGACTTGCAAGATATAAAGAGGAGGAATGAGAAGATTGACACCTTTTCTATTATCATCCTCGGATGACACGAGAAGAGCGTCAAATTTTTTTTTATGTACATCATCATCACCACTTCACTCCTCTCTGAGCCTCATGGGACATGGTCTCTGTCATTTGATCTTTGTGTCGATTATACGTCGGTGGCGCTCCATGCGACTAGGCATATCACGAGCATTGGGTTCTGAGCGTGGCTTCAAAGGGTGTGCGTTCAATATTAGCTAAAGCGACGGGGCGACGGACACCGCTCCCTTCCTCTCTCCCGCGATTGATCCGCCTCACACCTCTCCTCTATTGGGCGTCACGTATGCATGCTATCTTTGGTTGTGTCCTTGTGTGCCGGTGAAAGACACGAGAAGGAGGCGAAGCGAGGAAAGCGGAAGAAGGATGAAATGAGGAAGGTTGGCAAGGATGAGGAATGGAAAGCGAACACGATGAGAAGGATGAATGGAGAAGGAAGAAAGGTCGGAAGGAAGGGGAACATTGTCCGTGCGGGGACAAGGAGGCGGCGAGAAGGAACAAAATCCTAATAGAACCGATGTCGAACCCAAATCTTCCACTTCCTCAAATCCTGCTCTTGCGGTCGCCTTCCTCCTCAACTAGCTCGGTCGATAGCGTTAAATGCCGGTACCGTCGCTCAGCAGCTCCTCAGTCGTCTGCTCTTGCGGCGCCTTCCTCCTCAACTAGCTCGGTCCATAGCGTCGCCGGCCCGATGCGCTCAATCCACTCCTCCGTCACCGGTGTAGGGTTCCGACTGGTTTAAAACAAGTTGGGCCGGATCGTATACCCATTAGCTCAAGTTGAATAGGTCCACGAAGCACGCTTGCTTACGATGACCGTCCGATGGACTTACCGCTAGCAGAACGGACGACAAAGAGGCTCAAAAAAAACAAAATTTTGTCCTCAAACCCTTGAAACCCGAATTTGTTACATTCACCGGTAGTGACCGGAACCCGAGCTATGATGGGCCCATACAACCTGCTTGCTCTGTCTCGTTGATGGGCCCGTAATTGTGGCCTGCCCATACAACTAGACGAGGTTTTGAGGGTTATTTTGACCTTGATAGAGCCCAAGTGATGGGTAACTGACTTTGATTCTCTTGTTACTTGGCTTTACTTCAGCTTGCTGCTTTTGTTCGACAACTGATGCATGAAGGTGGGGAGAAAAAAGAAGAAAGAGGATTAGGCCAGGAGTGGATTGGAAGCCACAACTAAGAGGCCCATCAACGAGACTAGGCATGCGGCAGGTTGTATGGGCCCATTATAGCTCTGGGATACGGTCACCACAGGTGAAACTAACAACGTCGGATTTCAAGGGTTTGAGAACCAAAAAAAAATTTTTGTGCCTCTTTGTCATCCATCCAGCTAGCGGTAAGCTCACTGAACAGTCATCATAAGCGTGCTTCATGGACATGTTTAACTCAAGTTAATGGGTATACGACCCGGCCCAACTCGTTTTAAATCAATCTCAACCTGACCTCGGTAACGGAAGAGCGGCGACCGAGAGGGAGGAGCGTGTCGGTGATGACGCTTAGGTCGACCGAGCTGTTTGCGAACAAGATCCTTCCTACCGCCGTGATATAGAAGAACCGTCACCGGCCGATTCGTGGTATTAGAGCAGATCGACAGCGGTGTGTCGCGTTGCCTATGTCAAAAATGGTTCCCCGATCTTTGTCCCGCATATGTGGTCGACGTGAAGCCGTTGTAGGGCATAATGCCAACCTCCGTAAGCCCGCCCCCGATCACGATCGCCATCGCCATCGGCGAAGGATCGGCGGCTTGAAGGCCACCGTCTACTCCACCCACCCGTAGGACTGGTTCACCAACACCCCGTCCCAGCCGACGTCCCTCACGTACTCGGGACCGACGCGCATGTAGAGCCCTGCGTTGAGGCAGCTCCCTCCTCCGAGCACTTGGGCGCGCGCTTTGATGACCCCGTCCTCGGACGGGGTTGTATCTTTAATCTACACAGTGCTTGTATCTTTAATCTACACAGTTGAGGTGTCGATTGTCTGACGAAATCAAAGAAGTGCAAAGATGGGCTCCGAGATAGGTTGATGCCTCCTAATAAATTTTATTCAACCACCCCATGAAGACCATGATCATATAAAGATTTAGCTTTTGAACTATGTGAAAATGCCGAAGCATGGGACCAAGAATTAGTAAAACCAGGAATCGCTCACCGTCACATCAAACCGCTTCTTTTGGTTTTGACACCATGAATAATACTACTGGCGCAGTAAATTCATTGCCGAGATAGAGAGGAAGGTGAATATTTAGTGCTTCACACCTGAACCTTTGACCTGTGCTGCAGTTGGCCCAGGGATTCTGTGTTGGCCAAATGCTCTGATGACCGCTCAACTTCCTTGGTGGCCATCAAACATTCATGCCATTATTCCTCCTAAGAAGCAAAAAATTTAAAAAGGACTGGTATGATGAGTTGGACTCTTACTTTTTTTCTGGGTAAATGATCAACATCTCCTCCTATTTCTCTTCCAAAATAAAGTTGTAGATTGGATGTTGCATCACCATTAAAATCCCTTATATTAAACTATAATTAAATACAAAATATGTTTTACACATTGTATAACCATCTCTGTCTTCTTTCCAAATACTTCCATTTGGACTATGGACTAAAAAGATCCTAAAACACTTGTATATTTGGAGTTATCCGATAGAAGTAACAATTTATAATTCAAAACAAAAAAAATTAGATCATAGAACCGACTGGTTCTTCATTAGTTATCCAAAAATTCAAAGGAGTTTAGATATGTTATTCTAATAACAGTTCAAGAATTGTAAAACTGGAAATGCTAGATTCACTAAAACTAATGAAATTAGTAGGAGTACTTTGGGTTCAGCACCAGTAGAAGAGAAAATCTAGCAGGTAATTTGCACCAAGGAACCATCCTTTGTCGTTGCAATGAATACCTGGAACATTCTTGCAACCTAAACAGCAATACAAATATCTCACCCATACACATGATACTTAATGCTACCTACAGAGGTAAACCATATTGCCAAGATATGGGTTCGAAAGTAGGAAAACTAGTCTCACACGTACAAACATAAGAGTTGGAACACACTCTTGTACTGCTCGATATAGGAGAACTGCAGTACCAAGATCCTTCAGCACTCATGCTTCAGAGACAAAGATGAAATCCCAGATGAGCAGCTACACTTTGTTATACTACTAGCAGATGATCCAGAAAGTGTCATGAGAATAATAGCCATGGCACAATCTGAAATCCTTGAAATACTTGTGCTCCAGAGTCTGTCTGTTGAGCGGTGACTCTTTACAAGGGTCCAAGCGGAGCATTTTCTGATAACCAATGTTTTAATTGGACAATTAGCGACAAGGGACTTTAATTGGCCATTTGGCCAGGATAAGCAATGAAAGAAATGTAATCCATTTTTGCTGAAACAAAACATTTATTTTTACCATGCATGCAAATTGTAGCTATGATCATGGATATTTCATCATTTAAGGGCTAAATAAATATGTTCTCAAAATGGTCCAACACCTGGAAAAATTAGAAAAGTAGCTTTCAGAACCAGAGATAACTAGGGGGTTGAACCAGGAAAATCTAATCAGACATCGAGAATGCTATCGTACTGCAATCCAAGTGAAGTGCATATTGTTGCGTATAGTGACCAGCATGTTTGTAAATATTTTTTTTTCATAAAATGTATAATACAAATAACAAAACTATTGAGCTTGTCTTGAATTTCACATTATAAAAGCAATGTTTTCTTTCACACATGCATGCATCAAAATTATTGGCACTTACAGAGAGAGGATCAATTCCTGTAGCTTCAAGATTTGTAACTACTGTTGCCGGATCCTGCACAGCAGAAATCCAATTACAGGCCTTGGAGAGAGAACCAAAGGAATTAGAGAGGTGAAGGTGGGAAGAACAATCAATTGTGTCACCAAGGCAGAACAAAATCTGAACCCTCCTCAAATACGTGGGGTTGTTTGCATTTTGAATGAATATCCAAAAGATAGATAGTGCCCATATGCCTTGCCTGTAAAAAGGAGAAGAGGGGAAAGAATCCTTTATCACATGACACAGTGTCACAATAATACATAGAACACCACAATTGATGAGTCCGAGCCTAATAATGGACTTGTGAAAACCATTGTGATAGTTGAACTCTGCTTTCTCATTTGGACTAAAAAATGGGTTCAGGATGTTCTACGTGCATTTAAGTCAATCGTATAATTGAACTTTTTCATACAGCCTTCCCACAACCAATGTACGACTGTGCCGAGAGGCAACAGTTTCCAATATAAAAGCCCCATACCACGTCGCTAAAGAGGAAGAGGCTCTTTTTCCTTTCCAAGGCAACGACCAGCTTTCCCCTACATATACTAACTTGACCTTCGGAGGGGTCGGGGGGGAGCCATCCCGACCCGACCTGTATGCAGGATATGCGATCTTCGGAAAAGGGAACCTTCGGAGGAACCGCCTCGGCGCCCAAGGAGCCAACCACCCTCTTGGTCCAGCCCTCCAACCGCTTCGGACCCCAAAGGCATCCTTGGGTGACACTTGCACGTTCTGGGTCGAACCAAGCCGTGTCGTCTCAGCTGCCACGGCATAAAGGTACACTAACAATGTGTTTATATGTGTATTGTGTGTAATATATATGTTGTGTATGCATTGTATATGTGTGAGTTGTGTGTATGTGTGAGTATAGTTGTGTGTGTGTGTGTGTGGTGTATGTGTTGTGTGTGTTATGAGTGTGTAGTGTGTGTGTATAGTGTGTGTGTGTGTGTGTGTGTGGTGTTGTATGTGGTGTGTAGATAGTGTGTAGTGAGTGTGTTGTGTGTAGTGTGTAGCGTGTAGTGTATTTGTGTAGTGTGTGTTAAGTTAGTGTGTAGTGTATGTGTATAGTGTGTAGCATGTAGTTTGTGTGCAGCGTGTAGCGTATAGTATGTGTAGTATGTAGTGTGTATATGTGTAGCGTGAGTTGTGTGCTGTGTATAGCGTGTAGTGTATGCAGTGTGTAGTATGTGTTGTGTGTAGTGTGCATGTGTTATGAGTTGTGTGTGTGTAGTGTAGTGTATAGTGTGTAGTGTGTGTGTTGTGTATTATGAGTTATGTGTGTATAGTGTGTGTTGTGTGTCACATATTAAAAAAAAAGCGACGTCGTCTCGTGCGATATCGCATGTGATTTTTTTTTTATATACAATGTCGCATGCAGTTTTTTTTAATATACGACGTCGTCTATATTTTTATTTTGGTATCATTAATGCCTCAAATATTAGACTCACTTAATGAACAATATTGTAATATTTTGACAGCTTTCTTGCTGAAAGCATGCATGACGATAGTTGTATGGTTTTTGCCTACTAGAAGGAGGGTGCTACTGATCCAACATTTCTTTACTTTGCCTTGAAGAAAATTATGATCTAGTTGAACTTATCTTTTATCCTTTTGCTCTTGAAGGACCTTTAAGAGTTTGTCCATGGTTGAATGTTTCTTCACTGTATAGTATAAATGCTTTTTTGGAGTTTCTAGGTGTTTTATTTTTTTAATGAGCATTTACTTAAATGAGAACTGAATTTTTAGTTTTGCCTGCCAACCAGAGCATCATTGTTTGGAGTTTCTAGGTGTTTTATTTTTTTAACTTAAACGAGAATGAGAACTGAATTTTTAGTTTTGCTTGCCAATGAGCATCATCTAGAGATGATGCTTGATTTACCATTACATGAATTTTTAGCACAGTATATAGGATTTTGTTAACATCACACTCTCAGGTTATATCTCACTGTGCTGCTGAAGCTGAAGTTTTACCTATCTAGATGTACCAAGTTTGAGCTTCTATTGAGATATGTTTGATGGCTGCTGCAGCAGCATAACCATTCGTGGTTGGTAACTCCAGTCTGATGGAGGAGATGACAGACTCTCTCCCAAATCACATGATTGGCTTCTAACATCACCAAATCTGAATAAAGAAATAGAACCACAAAAGTACAGTGACACATGTGCAAGAAAAAGTTATCCCCCAAAATCCTTCATGTAGGGAAATGTAATTATTTCCCTACAAGAAGCCATTCAAAGCAAAATGAGAATGCTGATTGCAAAAAAAAACAAATAAGCATTAAGTACACTAAACTTAAATTGATAGATCAGCCAAACAACCGACAGAGATGGTTCAGGCAGAAAAACAATCTACAAATAGTGCTTATTACACTTACAGAAATCAGGTTATGTAGCTTAAGAATTTTTTGCTACAATGTGAGATGGGACAGCCAAACATGTGCTCAATCTCTACAACGATTGAGATAAGTTAGTGGTTTGGCTTAGGTTTTTTCACTATCATCACAGTGCAAAGCGCATGGTGTGCACAGTAATCACTCACGCTACCCAAGACAGTACTGCAGGAAGTATAAATGCAGTACAGATTAGTAGAGTTAAGAAATTGAGAATGAACAATTAACGCAATCATCTGGGTCTCTCACTTTTGCATATAAGATAAAAGAGCTGGATTTGGTCAGTCAATTTGCACTTTATTGCATATGTAATGTTAGTATGGGTCCAAACACTCTTGGAAACTAAAACCCTTACAATTAGGTTCAAACAAAATTTTCTCCTTCAGTGTGCAAGTTTTCTAATTATATGATATCATTTGTGTCCCTTACAAGCTAAAGCATTGTTTAACAAATCATGGATGAACAACAAAGAAGAATATTTGCAATCGAGTAATTATAGATTAAGAAAGAGGCTGAATTTACTCTATCAACAAAAAAGAAGAGGTTTGGCTGATTACTTTTCAGTTTATTTAATAGAAAGTTCTATGTAATTTAAGTATCATTTCCTTTTCCATCTTTTTTTGAAAAACAATAAAATAAAAATTTCCATCTATCATTTCGTTTTGTTTCCAGTTCGTAGGACAAATCTTTTCGCTAGTTATTCTTAGAGATGGAGAAATATTGAATCTAGTTGAAAAACTAGTTTAGTCTCGATCATATACAGGAGCAAATGACTTGGAGCATGGTCGAAGAATTCTTTTTCATCTTTTACTCAATTCTTGGCCCGTCTCCTTATGCATGCACTTCCGCTGAAATGGATGAGCGAAACCATGACGCAAGTGTTTGATGAAAATAAAGCTATAGACTGCTCCTGCAGAAAAAAACTATTTGCCATGAGAAGGTACTTTTGCTACAAAACTGTAGGTCGATCGAAGCTGTGGCTGATCAACTTTATGGCCCTTACCATGATAAAGTGCATGCTCTTTGGTTGGCAACAGAAGTTGTGTTGAGATTAAGTAAAGACTAATGAAGACCTCCAGCAAGAAACATGATAACAACATCACAATTTATGCAAATGTTTAACCCATAACTCGGTGGAGATCATGAATGTGACTAACACAAGAAATTAGTGTGTTAGTCTCTCAACTAATCTTTATGCATCGTGTGCTTGCTTTCCTCCTCATGCGATGACGTGGCTTGTGTTAGTCTCTCAACTATATTAGCTTAGTCTGAGATAAGAAAAACGGAGGAAGAGGATGCTCCAGGAAGACCATAAAAGATTACAGCCATTTGCCCAGAAATGGGCGTAATCATCTTCATGCGTGATGTTATAAGACCCATCGAAATAAGATAAAATGTGAAACTCAAACC
Organism: Musa troglodytarum; assembly: GCA_023547065.1. NCBI lineage: Eukaryota > Viridiplantae > Streptophyta > Magnoliopsida > Zingiberales > Musaceae > Musa > Musa troglodytarum. Next base: position 61,222,030 of record CP097510.1, on the reverse strand, counting down.
TGCGCAGCAATAAACCTGGATGGAATCCGAGTAGACTCCAAAATGCTGCAAGCAGCGACGGCGAGCTTGTTTAAATCCCTCTAACAGTGCCACAGTGCCAAGGCCTCCACCATATGTGCAGAGGTGGCATGGCAGCGGAACCCAACTTCCATAATGATATCTCTTACAGCATGCTTGAGAGCAATTCCACCAGCTGCAAGATCAGAGATGGGTTCAAAAGAACCATCACATTTGATAGGGGTATTAAGTATGACGAGACACCTGGTCTTCGGTCGTACACCCGGATGACGTCATCGCCCCTCCTGCGCTCCATAACACCCGCGATTTGACCGCCCGACGTCGCTTCTCCTCAGCATCGCCCCAACTACTCGCCAAGTTGACCACGGCACCGACCTGCGAGGTCAGGCCCGTACGCCACCTGCAGACAGTCGGAAGCATGCCCTCCGTCCGACCTATTTAACCCGAACAGGTAAGACAGGAGGGGGATCTTTCTAGGGATCTCTTTCCAGGACCCTTTCTTTTCTTGAACACTCCGAGAGGTGAGTAGACTCGAACACCCCCGTAATTCTCTCTGGGGAACTCCGGCCGACGGGCCAACACTGACTTGGGCGTCGGAGGGGTCGAGCGGAGCATCCGACCCGCCTTGCTGCAGGTCTCGCCCTCGACGTCCGAGCGCGTTGCCTTTTTCGGAGGACCCGGCCGAGGCGGGAGCAGGAGCAATCGACGGCCCGAACTGCATCGAGACGACCCCTTTCCGGATTCCGCCGGCGCCCCGGGTCACGGTAAAAGTTGTTTCCCAACAGATTGGCGCTAGAAGGAGGGCCTCGTCGAAGCGACTACCGCTCCGCCCTAAACGACACATGGACGAAAAGGTCGCTTTCGGTGGCACTCGGCGAGGTCCCGCAGACCTCGAACCCCGGAGGGACGATCCCGCCGCAACTATAGATCGCCATCGAATATATTTAGCGACGGCTCTACCCGCCAAGTCGGGTTCCACCGCTTCCCCCCACCGTCACGGTGGAGGCTTTTCAGGACCTTTCCCAACAGGTCCGGACCCTGGCAAGTACTGTCCAGGCTGTCCTCCCTCGCCTACTCCAGGAGGCGACAGAGCCGACCCTCCAAAGGCCGGAACCTCTTACCGCATCATGAGGCGATACCGCCGTACCATCTTCTCAGCCTCCCGCCGGTTCGTGACGGAACCCGGGCTCTTGAAAACTCGGACGCCCCGCTGAACTCGAGGCGGTGTCTTCGCACTCGACGACCTATTTCGGCTCGATCCGGTCCATCGCACGCCGAGGAGGTGCAAAGGGACGTCCCGCAAGTCCAAAGAAGAGCAGAGGGAAGAGTCCCACCGGAGTCCCCGTTCGCGACATACACGGAATACCCAGTGCCCGTGAACTTCCGCCCGCCCTCCATCGACCTTTATGATGGAGTCAGTGATCCAGCCGATCACGTCGCCGCCTTCCGGGCTCAAATGGCCCTATATGGAACTTCGGACGCCTTGATGTGCAGGGCGTTCCCCACCACGCTGAAAGGATCCGCCCGTACATGGTACAGTACCTTAAAAAGCGGGTCGGTAACATCCTTTGAACAGCTCGCCAAGGACTTCGAGCTACGCTTTTTGGCGTTTGCGCGACCAAAGCCTTCTGTCGCGCTCCTCCTGGGTTTGAAGCAAAAGGAGGACGAACCCCTCTCCCACTTCGTGCGAAGGTTCACCACGGAGGTACGGGAGTTATCGGATGCTCACCCATCGTTATTGGTGCAGGCATTCATGATGGGGCTACGACCGTCGAGGTTCTGCTGGTCCTTGGTGGAGCGACCCCCCGCGTCCATCGCGGAAATGTTTCAGCGGGCGAGTCAATACGTGGCGGCCGAGTCCTGGATGTCGGGGAGGAAGGAAGAACGACCGAGGGGGCCTCCTAATCCATCCCGATCGGGAACGACAACTAGGCGGGAGGCCCCACACCAAGGGCGCCGCATGGGCCACCCCGACCCATACGCGCCCGAGCCGCCACCTCCCCCCTTGAAGGCGTCTCGGACGCAAATATTCCTCCAGATAAAGGAGCGGGGAATGCTCGTGCCCCCGGATGAAGGGCGGCGATGCTTGCCGATAGCACGGTATTGCCGCTTCCATCGGCAAAGCGGACATGACACGGAGCAATGCTACGAGTCGCGACAAATTGAAGAGCTGATCCGAAGAGGTCACCTCGATCAATACCTCCAAAGACCGCGGCACCATCCTCGCGCTCAAGGCCCGGTCGAGCAACACATCGACGTGATCACAGGGGGACCCGTCGCCGGAGGACATAGCGCTTCGGGTCGAAGGGCTTACGCCCGAGCCGTTGCGACCGGGGAATATCACCCTCCCTCCGAGCCGGAGATCACATTCCCCTCAGGGGATATGGGAGTAACAGAGCATGACGATGCGCTGGTGGTGTCGGCCCGAATAGCCAACGCACAGGTCCGAAGGATTATGGTCGACGCGGCAGCTCGGCCGACATCCTCTACTTCGAGGCCTTTCGAAGTTGGGGTTGCCGAAGGAAGCCACTGCCTTTGCACTCGGCGCTCACCGGCTTCGGGCGACTCGATCTCGCCATGGTGCGGTAACCCTACCATTGACCCTGGGGATTCCCGAAGGCCAAAACTGGTAACTTTTCTGGTGGTCGACCTTCCTACTGCGTACAACGCCATCCTGGGCCGACCCACCCTCAACAGGCTAAGGGCCGTTTTATCCACATACCACCGGACGCTGAAGTTCCCCACCAGCGCCGGAGTCGGGGAGGTTCGGGGAGATCCTCAGGAGTCCAGACGGTGTTACTTGACGGCGACCTCCCTGGGTAAGAGGAAAAGGCCGGAACCGCCTCGAAGACCCACGCGGACGCAGCCGACCGAGCATCCCGAGCCAACAAACCCGCGGTTAATATTCGGCCGCAAGATGACCGCCCCGACGGATACGGGATCGGCCCGACTGAATAATCAAGAGCGGGCGCAGCTCATCAGCCTCCTCCAGAAAGCGCCGATGTCTTCGCCGATACCGCCGACCTCCCGAATCGACCAAGTCGCCCAACACCATCTACACATTTCGATCGCGCTCGGTGAGACAGAGACCTCGGCCTCGCCTCGAGCGCCAACAAGTCTGGCGTATGGAAGACGATGGGCTCTTGGCGTCTGACTTCATTGAGGAGGTCCGATACCCTCAGTGGCTGTCCAATGTAGTCCTCGTCAAGAAGCCTAATGGAAGCTAGAGGATGTGTGTTGACTACACCGATCTAAATCGTGCTTGCCCGAAGGATTGCTTCCCCCTACCTAGGATCGACCAACTGGTCGACTCAACCGCTGGGTACGCCCGCTTCTCCTTCATGGACGCCTACTCTGGTTACAACCAGATCCGGATGGCCCCCGAGGATCGGCAACATACAGCCTTCCACACACCCCAAGGAGCCTACTTCTACAAAGTTATGCCATTCGGGTTAAAGAATGCAGGCGCCACCTACCAAAGGATGGTGAATAAGGTGTTCGCCCGACAAATAGGGCGAAACATGGAGGTATACGTTGACGATATGATCGTGAAAAGTCGCATGGGCTGCACACCTCGACGACTTGCGGAAACCTTCTACGCCGAGAAGACACGGGATGCGCCTTAATCCGCCAAGTGCGCTCTTCGGCGTGACATCGGGAAGTTCCTCGGTTTATCATACACGAGAGGAATTGATGCCAACCCCGAGAAGATCCGAGCTCACCGACATGAGATCTCCGAGCACGAAAGGAGCTTCAGTGCCTTAACGGAAGGATAGCGGCCCTGTCCCGGTTTCTATCCCGGTCGGGAGATAAGTGCCTTCCTTTCTTCCGAGTCCTCAAAGACCCAAAGAACTTCCAATGGACGGCAGAGTGCGAGGAAGCCTTCGCCGGCCTGAAGCAGCACTTATCCGAGCTACCCCGACTTACCTCTGTCCGCGCCGTAAAAGCTTACCCTCTACCTGGCGGCATCTCAGCATGCAGTGAGCTCGGTGCTTGTGAAAGAAGCCCCGATGCGCAACACCCGATTTACTACACCAGCCACGTGCTGCGTGGGCCGGAGCAGCGCTATCCTCCCATTGAAAGGCTGGCATTGGCACTTATTCTAGCGGCTCGGAAGCTACGCCCCTACTTCCAAGCCCATACGATTGAGGTACTGACCGACCAACCCCTGCGTCAAGTTCTTTCCAAGTTTAGCGTGGCGCTCCTAAAGTGGTCGGTGGAGCTATCCGAGTTCGACAAGCCGAGAACAGCCATCAAGGCCTGTGCCTTGGCCGATTTCATCTCGGAGTTGACACCGAGAGCGCTGAGCAAATCCACCGAGACCGGATGCTGCACGTGGATGGGTCTTCCACTCGGAGCCGACTCATTCTCGAGGACCCCGACGACACGCCGAGCGCCCTCCGCTTCGGTTTCGAGGCCACAAACAATGAGGCCGAATACGAGGCGCTGGCAGGCCTCCGCTTTGGCCGAGATGCAACTAGGAGCAATCCACATTCTCACGGATTCCCAACTTGTCGCCGAGCAAGTTGGTGGAGAGCGCGGACTCGACCATGTCGACCGAGGTAAAAGTCCAAACTTCTAACTTTCCACGCTTCACTCTGTCAGGTGCCTGTCCCGCAACGAGCGGGCGACCAGCTCGCGAAATTGGCCTCGGAGCCGATCCAGAGGAACATCCCGAGGTCGAAGAGCGACACACACCTGGCCGGTGGCCATCATGGAGATCGGGGACCCCGAGTCCCGACCACCCCACCCACGTGGATTCGGGAAGCATGAAGTACAACGTGAGGATCCGCCACGATGAGGTCAAGGCCCACTTCGCCAACCCAGCGTGGTACTGCGAAATCGGCGACCGGCTCTACAAAAGGGTGCCCAGGTCCCAGAACGAGCGGGCAGACCAGCTCGCGAAATTGGCCTCGGGAGCCGATCCAGAGGAACATCCCGAGGTCGAAGAGCTGACACACCGGTCGGTGGCCATCATGGAGATCGGGGACCCCGAGTCCCGACCACCCCACCCACGTGGATTCGTGAAGCATCAAGTACAAACGCGAGGGGATCCTACCAGCGGATGAGGTCAAGGCACGGCGGCTCCGCCGAACCCAGGCGTGGTACTGCGAAATCGGCGACCGGCTCTACAAAAGGTCGTTTTCCCACCCCCTACTACGATGCTTAGATCCCGATGAGGCGGAAGTGATTCTCGCCGAGGTCCACGGCGGGATTTGTGGGGAGCACATGGGCGGCCGAACTTTGGCCTTCAAAATATCGTGCGTGGCTACATCGCCTCACGCTGCGCCGAGACGCCAAGGCTTTCGTGCGGCGGTGCGACACTTGCCGCGCCACAGTTCGCGCCGCAGCTCCTCGCGGTCCCGCCGCCTCCATGGATTGCGCCTGGCCCTTCGCCAATGGGGAATGGACCTCTTGGGGCCGTTTCCCCGGCCCGCCAATGGAGACATATCATCGTGGGGAGAGATTATTTCACCAAGTGGGTGGAAGCTGAGCCCCTGGCAACCATTACAGCTGAACGGGACGAACAGTTCGTATGGAAGAACATCGTGACCCGATTCGTTCGCCCAACGTTATCATCATCGATAACGGAACCCGCCACAAAGACGGTTCTCGGAGTTCGCGCGACTTATCACATCCATTGAGGTTTAGCTCGGTGGCCCACCCCGCACCAACGGGCTCGCCGAGGTGACCAACCGATCTATCCCGGATGGACTTAGAAAAGGACTTTGAAGCCCGATCGAGCTGGGTCGACGAGCTCCCGAACATCCTATGGTCTCGCGACTACCCCAAGACGGCTTCGGCGAGTCCCCTACAGCCTTGCATTCGGCGTGGAAGCGTCCTACCACCGAGTTGGTCATCCCAACATTCCGGGTGGAGAACTATGAGGAATCCACCTCGGCCCAGGGAGTTCGGGCTGGCCTAGACCTGCTAGAAGAACGCAGGGCCAACGCGCACGTAAAAATGCTGGCGTACAACAGGAGTGTTGCCAGGAGTTACAACAAGAAGGTGCGCCCTCGACCCCTCGGGATGGGTGACTTAGTCCTACGCAAGGCGGAAGTAAGCGACCCCGCTCACTCAAGGGGCAAGCTTGCACCTAAGTGGGAAGGCCCCTACCGAGTAATCAAGGTAGTCCGACCGGGAACGTTCCAGCTCGCGACTATGACTGGGCAGCAGCCTCGAGGACTTGGAACGTCCAGAACCTTAAGAAATATTTTGTTTAAGGACAAAACGGAAGTAAGTCAATACCAGGCTCAGGTCATTGGAAAGAAGTCGAAGATTGTATTAAGAAGGCAAATTTGTATTACCAAAAGGTTTGGATTACAAAATGGGCCCCTAGTGGGGAAAGAGGTATTACAAAAACAAGGGAAGACCCTCCAAAAAGAAGAAAAGAGGTCCTCGGAAGGTCGCCGAAAGGAACCTCGCCAGCATGTCGACCCCCTGATCCTCGGGGCATTAGACGAAGGGATTCTCCTCGACCATCGAGCCTGGAGGACATGCTCGGAACTGGGCCAGGGCAACCTTGTACCCATATCAGACGATACCCGCCCGTCCGGCCCAGCCGAGGAGGAAGCCCTCCGACTTGTAAGCGCCGACGGCCTCCGGTCCTTCTCCGGCCGACCGCTTCCGCGCGGCAAGGGCTTCCCCGGGCGGCCTTCACCGCCTCCTCGAGGTCAGCTTGGCGGCCAATTCGGCCTCCTTCATCCGGAGGCGGTTCGCAGCCTTCTCCGTCCGGAGGAGCTTCTGCAGTCCGGCCTCTGTCGCCGAGGCGGCCTCGAGCTCGGCGGTCAGACGCGCAACTTCCGCGCCCATGTCCGCCGCTCGTTGCTCGGCAGCAACAACCGCCTCGGGTCCCGACCCGCCGGCTTCCCGGCGGCGCGCAACCTGTTGCGCCGCCCGCATCTGCACCGCGATCAGAGTCATGCACCCGGTCGAGGAGGGCCGTGGTGTAGTGGAGATTCTGCACAAGGAGAAAGAACGCTGAAAGTGATGAACAGAGCTCAGCCAAGAAGATACACGCAAGACGGTGCTTACCCACAACACCGACTTGGCGGACTTGGCGATCAGCGCTTCCGAGGGGAGCGTGTATAGATCCCGAGCCACGTCGGGATGGAGCGCCGAGGTAGCTGGCCGAGGGCTCTCCCCGACTCCACACCTTGTCCCCTCGGGATGCACCATGCCACCGGGCCACGAGAGGTCGCCAGCCCCGAAGGAACCTCCCCATCACTCGGAAAGGAACGGCTGATCCTTCCCCGACGTGACCCGGCATAGGTCCCTCATGGCTGGAGGGCGCTGGCCCCTCCCGGTTGGCCCTTGGCTGGGGCCAGCACTCTCGGCTGGGGTGGAGGTTCCTGCCGCTCGGACGCCCGGCGGGCACAGCACGCGTCTGTGTTCACCACGTCCTTGGCCTTGGCCTTTTTCTTCGGGCGCCCCTCCTCAACGGTGCGCGGGGAGCCACCCCCCGCCCGCTTAGAGACCGCCGGAGAGCGCGGAGACGGTCCCCTCGGAGCACCCGAGTCATGGAAGGACCGCAGGTTCACCATCCCTGCAAAGAACAACAGATGTGTCAGAAGCTAGAGTATGGCAGTAATCCAAAAAGAGGCGAGACAACGACGGCCTACCCCGAGCGCGGACTTAGTCCGCCTCCACCAGCCACCGCTCCGACATGTTGCGGATGGCTTGCGAGGAAGGGAGGATTACCTCACCGCCGAGGTGAGCGCGCGCTCGGCATTGAGCTTCGGGCAGCATTATCGATGGTTCTAGACGACCATCGAACCCCAAACCCCGCCTTTGGCACCGACAAAAAAGAAGCGCCTCTTCCACCCTTTGTTATTGGTGGGGGCGCCGCTAACCCGGAACCCTGGTCGTGCGGCCAGGAAGTATCCCCCCGACCCCTTGAAGAGGCGAAAGCAGGAGAGGAAGAGGTTACGGGTCGGGGCGATGTTGGCATAATGGCATTCCCCCAGGAAAGCCACCAAATACCGTCAGGAGTTGGGAGTTATCTGGGAAGGCGAAATACGCCACAGGGAGATGCAGGATACGATGATTGGGTGCAGGGGAAGGCGCAGGTCGGCCTCTAGGACATTGGCGGTCAGGGCAAAGCCCTTGGGAACCGGGTCAAAAGCCCGCTGTCCCGCTTCAGCGGCCAGGAGGTTGTATTCCTCCGGGATGCCGTAACGCCGCCGGAGAATCCCCACCATACGCTCGTCCAAGATGGAGTCTTGGTCGTGCGGCCACATTAAGGCCTCTAACGCACGCGCCGCTTCCGCATCTGAGGAAGGGCTGGAGGCAGGAGATGAAGGGAGAGCGGCGACGCGGGTTGTGACTGATGGGGAGGAGGAGGAAGAAGCAGAGGAAGAGGAAGTGGAAGGAAGACCCATCGCGCACTAACCTATAATGGAAGAAATCCGAAGAAGTTAAAAGGCACCGAGCCGGAGAAAACTTGAAGGAAGACGACGGCAGGACAAGAGATGAAAACTCCGCTGATAAAGTGATAGAGAGTCGCGGAGCTCGCTATTTATAGAAAGGGGGGGCCTCGACCTTTCGCCTCCCGAGGCAGGCGACAGCATGACACCGCCACATCGCCCAATAGCATCACATCGGCAGGGCGCCGCGCCATATTAATGAAGAGTCGACGGTACACCCCTGTAAGAAACTTACCCCGCACGCCGCCTCGATTCCAAAGAACCGCACTATCGCGAAGACTTCGACCAATTTCCAGATTCTTCTAGGTGACCGACCTTCGTATTGCTCAGTCATATTTGATCGCTCTCTCGCCACATCACTGACCAACGGCGCTCGGGCGATTCTCGTCTTTTAGGTCTCGAGCAGCCGACCATCGGTATTCTCGGGCCTCGAGCGCGCCCACACACACATCCGAACGATCGTTCGGCTATCTGGTCTTCAGGTTCGAGCACTCGACCATCGTCTTGGCCTCGAGCGCGTTTCGCCACACACACCCGAACGCAGTTCGGGCGACATCGGGTTTTCTAGGTCTTGAGCGCCGACCATCGGTCTTCCGACCGAGCGCAGCTGGCCACACATATCCCGAACGCTCGGCTTATCATGGTTTCTCGTGTCGCAGGCGTGACTCACCCTTGCACCAAAACGACGTCGAAGGTGAGGACCTAGCGTTGCCTCAACCCCGGGACGGACGCCCGCTATAACGGGTATCGGGCGCCTCTCGACTTCTTTATCCCGGAATCCAGCTCGGCCATCATGGTTTTCGTGTCGTAGGCGTGACTCGACTTGCACCAAAAACGACGGGGTCGGTAGAAGGTGGAGGACCTAGCGCTGCCTCAACCCCCGGGACGTCCGCTCATTGGGCAACGGCGCTCTCGACTTCTTTATCCCGAATCCAGTCGGCTTATCATGGTTTTTCAGGTCGCAGGCGTGACTCGACCCCTTGTACCAAAACGACGGGTCGGTAAGCAGGGAGGACCTAGCGCGTCTCAACCCCTGACTTCCGGACGTCGGCTTGGCAACGGGAATCGGGCGTCTCCTCGACCCCCTTTATCCCGAACGGCAGTTCGGCTATTCTGGTTTCCCAGGCCTTGAGCGGCGGCTCGGCCACACACACATCCCGAACGGCAGTTCGGCTATCATGGTTTTTCAGGTCGTGTGCGTGACCTCGACCCCTTGTACCAAAACGACGGGTCGGTAAGCAGGGAGGACCTGGCGCGTCTCAACCCCTGACTTCCGGACGTCGGCTTGGCAACGGGAATCGGGCGTCTCCTCGACCCCCTTTATCCCGAACGGTAGTTCGGCTATTCTGGTTTCTCAGGCCTTGAGCGGCGGCTCGGCCACACACACATCCCGAACGGCAGTTCGGCTATCATGGTTTTTCAGGTCGTGTGCGTGACCTCGACCCCTAGTACCCAACGACGGGTCGGTAACAGGGACTTGGACGTCGCCTGCCCTTACCTCGAGCGGCTGCTCACCCACTGGTTCAACTGGCCTAAGCGCGAGTCTCAACCCCTGATTACCGGACGTCGGCTTGGCAAACGGAAATCGGGCGTCTCCTCGACCCCATTTATCCCGAACGGCAGTTCGGAACATGGTCTTGAGCGACGGCTCGATCATCGGCATCCTAGGCCTTGAGCGGTGGCTCGGCCCTATATCCCGAACGACGGTTCGGTGACTATGGCTTTCTGGGTCTTGAGGTTCCTCGACCCCCTTTATCCCGAACGGCGGTTCGGTTACAGGATCTCGAGCTTCCTCGATCATCGGTTTTCCGGGTCTTGAGCGGCGCCTCGACCCCGTATCCTGCAAAGGGATTCGGTCAATTATGACACGACACGGTAGAACTTCCGCCCGAGATCTCAGTCGGCAACCAGGTTCTTCCGAGCAACACCCTCCAAATTGTCCCGCAGGAGTGGCTTTTTGAGGGGGGGTAGTGATAGGGGTATTAAGTATGACGAGACACCTGGTCTTCGGTCGTACACCCGGATGACGTCATCGCCCCTCCTGCGCTCCATAACACCCGCGATTTGACCGCCCGACGTCGCTTCTCCTCAGCATCGCCCCAACTACTCGCCAAGTTGACCACGGCACCGACCTGCGAGGTCAGGCCCGTACGCCACCTGCAGACAGTCGGAAGCATGCCCTCCGTCCGACCTATTTAACCCGAACAGGTAAGACAGGAGGGAGGATCTGATCTTTCTAGGGATCTCTTTCCAGGACCCTTTCTTTTCTTGAACACTCCGAGAGGTGAGTAGACTCGAACACCCCCGCAATTCTCTCTGGGGAACTCCGGCCGACGGGCCAACACTGACTTGGGCGTCGGAGGGGTCGGGCGGAGCATCCGACCCGCCTTGCTGCAGGTCTCGCCCTCGACGTCCGGAGCGTGCCGTTGCCTTTCGGAGGACCCGGTCGGGAGGCGGGAGCAGGAGCCATCGACGGGCCCGAACCGTACCGAGACGACCCCCCGGTTTCCGGATTCCGCGCCGTGCGCCCCGGGGTCACGGTAAAAAGTTGTTTCCCCTAACAACATTCAAGTTGGTTTAGGGTTCGTACCCAACAAATATGCCTCATTGTTCACCTCCCTCTCGATTTGGACGATAAACGAAAAGGAACGCAGTTCTCTTGGTTTCCGGTTTCAGGTTTGAACTGCTTTATGCAAGCATAGTCAAGCATTTCTGATCACAACTCAAAAAGAATAAAAGAAACCGCTTGCCGATTGTCGCTTTGGTTTGTTTCTCAGGCTTATAAGCTTCCTCCAATTTTGCAAGAGATACAGAAACATCCTATAAAAAAATGCCTTACTCTAAAGTACAAACAACTGAAATCTAAGGAGAATAATAAAGATCTTATTGTGTATGTGTTGTGTCTTGTTGTTGTGTGTGTATTGTATGTGTGTGTGTTGTGTGTATGTGTGTGTTGTGAATGTTATGTGTGTTGTGTTTTGTGAATTCTGTATGTGTTTTATGTTTGTATATATGTATGTGTATTGTGTATTGTGTTGTGTTATGTGTTGTGTGTGTATTGTGTATGTGTTGTGTCTTGTTGTTGTGTGTGTATTGTATGTGTGTGTGTTGTGTGTATGTGTGTGTTGTGAATGTCATGTGTGTTGTATGTTGTGAATTCTGCATTTGTTTTGTGTTTGTATATATGTATGTGTGTTGTATGTTTATGTGTTGTGTTGTGTTATGTGTTGTGTGTATATTGTGTATGTGTTGTGTATGTGTTGTGTCTTGTTGTTGTGTGTGTATTGTATGTGTGTGTGTATTGTATGTGTGTGTGTTGTGAATGTTATGTGTATTGTGTGTATAAGTGTTGTGTTATAAATGTTGTGTGTGTTGTGTGTGTATATATGTGTGTTGTGTGTGTGTGTTATATGCATGTGTGTATGTGTTGTATTTGTGTGTGTGTGTGTATATATCCACTCCTTCGTCACCGATGTAGGGTTCCGACTGGTTTAAAACAAGTTAGGCCGGATCGTATACCCATTAGCTCGAGTTGAACAGGTCCACTTAAGCACGCTTGCTTACGATAACCGTCGGTGGACTTACCGCTAGCAGTAACGGATGACAAAGAGGCCCAAAAAAATTTTGTCCTCAAACCCTTGAAACCCGAATTTGTTACATTCACGGCAGACCGGAACTCAGAGCTATGATGGGCCCATACAACCCGCCGCTTGCTCGCCTCGTTGATGGGCTCATAATGTGGCCTGCCCATACAACCAGTTGCTTGATGGGCCCCGTAATTGTGGCCTTTCGAAAACGTAATTTTGATAATGGCAAAAACATTATTTTGGATAAATGGCAAAATCGTAATTTTCATATAATGGCAAAAACATATTTTTCTAACAATGGCAAAATCGTAATTTTGGATGAATGGCAAAACTGTAATTTTATATAATGACAAAACCGTAATTTTATATAATGGCAAAACCGTAATTTTGTATGAATGGCAAAACTGTAATTTTATATAATGGCAAAAACGTAATTTTGGATGAATGACAAAACCGTAATTTTGGATGAATGGCAAAACTGTAATTTTGGATGAATGGCAAAACCATAATTTTGGATGAATGGCAAAAACGTAATTTTGATAATGGCAAAAACATAATTTTGGATAAATGGCAAAACCGTAATTTTCATATAATGCAAAAACGTAATTTTCGGATAATGGCAAAATCGTAATTTTCAAATAATGGCAAAAACGTAATTTTCGGACAATGGCAAAACCATAATTTTGGATGAATGGCAAAACCGTAATTTTATAAATGGCAAAAACGTAATTTTCGGACAATGGCAAAATCGTAATTTTTATGAATGAAATCATAATTTTATATAATGGCAAAACCATAATTTTCATATAATGGAAAAATCGTAATTTTGGATGAATGGCAAAACCGTAATTTTATTAAATGGCAAAACCATAATTTTCGATGAATGGCAAAATCGTAATTTTGGATGAATGGCAAAACCATAATTTTATATAATGGTAAAACCGTAATTTTGTGTGTTGTGTTTGTGTATGTATTTGCGTGTGTGTGTGAAATGTTATTTGTGTTGTGTATGTGTTTGTGTATGTTGTGTGTGTGGGTGGGTGTGTTGTATGTGTGATATATGTGTATGTGTTATGAGTTATGTATGTTGTATATGTTATGTGTGTGTGTTATGTGTTGTTTGTATTGTGTGTATGGTTTGTGATGTGTTGTGTGTTGTTTATATTGTGTGTATTGTTCGTGCCGTATGTTATTATGTATATTGTGTGTTTGTGTGTTATGTGTTGTTTATGTTGTGTTTGTGTTGTATTGTTTGTGTGTGTTGTGAGTTGTGTGTGTGTATTGTTTGTGTGATGTGCATGTTGTCTGTTGTGTTTGAGTGTAGGTGTGTTATGAGTATTGTATGTGTGGGTGTTGTGTGTTGTTTGTTATATATGTGTATGTGTATTGTGTGTGTGTTGTGAGTTATATGCTGTGTTGTGAGTTTTGTGCATTGTGTATTGTGAGTTGTGTGTGTATATAGATTATATGTGTGTCTTTGTGTGTTGTGTGTTATTTGTGTTGTGTATTATTTGTCATGTATTGTATGTGTGGGTGTTGTAAAGTATGATATATGTGTGTGTGTGTGTGTTATGCGTAGTGAGTTATGAATTGTGTATGTTGTATATGTTATGTGTGTGTATGTTGTGTTATTTGTATTATGTGTGTGTTGTGTGGGTGTGTTATGTGTACGATATATTTGTGTGTATGTGTTGTATATGTTATATGTGTGTGTGGGTGTTTGTATATATAATATATATGTGTGCGTGTGTTATGTGTGTGTATATTATTTATGTGTGTATATTGTGTTTGATTGTTTGTGTTATGAGTGTTGTGTGTGTAATTTGTTGTGTGTGTTATATGTGTATGTATTGTGTTTGTGTGTATGTGTTATATGTGTGTGTCTGTTATATGTGTGTTGTGTTTGTGTATGTATTGTATTATATGTGTGTGTGTGTGTTATATGTGTGTTGTGCTTATGTATGTATATGTGTGTGTATATTATTTGTGTGATGTGTGTATTGTGTTTGATTGTAGGTGTGTTATGAGTGTTGTGTGTAATTTGTTGTGTGTGTTATATGTGTATGTATTGTGTTTGTATTTGTGTGTGTGTTATATGTGTGTTGTGTTTGTGTATGTATAGTGTTATATGTGTGTTGTGCTTGTGTATGTATATGTGTGTGTATTTTATTTGTGTGATGTATGTGTATTGTGTTTGATTGTAGGTGTGTTATGAGTGTTGTGTGTAGTTTGTTGTGTGTGTGTGTTATATGTGTATTGTGTTTGTGTATGTATAGTGTATATGTGTGTGTTATATGTGTGTTGTCCTTGTGTATGTATATGTGTGTGTATATTATTTGTGTGATGTATGTGTATTGTGTTTGATTGTAGGTGTGTTATGAGTGTTGTGTGTAGTTTGTTGTGTGTGTTATATGTGTATGTATTGTGTTTGTGTGTGTGTTATGTGTGTTGTGTTTGTGTGTGTATGTGTTATATGTGTGTTGTGTTTGTATATGTATTGTGTTATATGTGTGTGTGTGTTATGTGTGTTGTGCTTGTGTATGTATATGTGTGTGTTATGTGTATTGTGCTTATGTATGTATATGTGTGTGTGTGTTATGTGTGTGTATATTATTTGTGTGATGTGTGTGTATTGTGCTTGATTGTAGGTGTGTTATGAGTGTGTAATTTGTTGTGTGTGTTATATGTGTTTATCTCCCATGAAAAACAACATATGATACTAATAGATTAGTAAGAAAATAAGCTAGCAGAAAAGATAGACAAAATATCAAGACACACACTCTTATGGTACCTTCAAAAGAAAGAAATATCTATCTAAATAAATTATAATCTAACAGCAAACAAATTACCAAAAAATATATATTCTCATCCTAATTATAATAGACTAAATAACATGAGGTCAAGAAATTAAAAAAATAAAAATAAAAAACCCACATAAAAGTCTACCGACACGTCCGAGAAATAATGAGTCTGAACATATATTTTATAACTCAAAATTAGATACAATGCAATTTTTATAACTCAAAATTAGGATGAAAAATTACCTAAAAATTATAATAAAATTGAACCTGATCTTATCTTAATAATTTGTCCTTAAATTCAACAACACTTGGTCCAAAGAAGACCCAAACATGTGTTACCTCAGACCAATAATTCTGCATTGGTTTGGCTACTCGATGGATCTTGTCATCAAGAATGATAGGATCTTTAATAATACAATGACAGGCCATCATTGTAGTATGATCTCAACAAAATTGATGCATGCATCCCCAATTTAAGATTTGATAAGCATTTGTGCCATGATGAAAACCAATCTTCATGGGTGCTTTATCCATCATCAAAGTTTGCAATGTTGCTTTGACTTATATTGTGTTGTGTGTGTATGTGTGTTGTGTATGTTATTTGCGTGTGTGTGTGTTGTATGTTATTTGTGTTGTGTATGTGTTTGTGTATATTGTGTGTGTGGGTGGGTGTGTTGTATGTATGATATATGTGTATGTGTTATGAGTTATGTATGTTGTATATGTTATGTGTGTGTGTTATGTGTTGTTTGTATTGTGTGTATTGTTTGTGATGTGTTGTGTGTTGTTTATATTGTGTATTGGTCGTGCTGTATGTTATTATGTATATTGTGTGTTTGTGTGTTATGTGTTGATTATGTTGTGTTTGTGTTGTATTGTTTGTGTGTGTTGTGTGTGTGTATTGTTTGTGTGATGTGCATGTTGTTTGTTGTGTTTGAGTGTAGGTGTGTTATGAGTATTGTATGTGTGGGTGTTGTAAAGTATGATATATGTGTGTGTGTGTGTGTGTTATGCGTAGTGAGTTATGAATTGTGTATGTTGTATATGTTATGTGTGTGTATGTTGTGTTATTTGTATTATGTGTGTGTTGTGTGGGAGTGTTATGTGTACGATATATGTGTGTGTATGTGTTGTATATGTTATATGTGTGTGTGGGTGTTTTGTATATACAATATATGTGTGTGTGTGTTATGTGTGTGCATATTATTTGTGTTATGTGTGTATATTGTGTTTGATTGTAGGTGTGTTATGAGTGTTGTGTGAAATTTGTTGTGTGTGTTATATGTGTATGTATTGTGTTTGTGTGTGTGTGTTATGTGTGTTGTGTTTGTATGTGTATGTGTTATATGTGTGTGTGTTATATATGTGTTGTGTTTGTGTATGTATTGTATTATATGTGTGTGTGTATTATTTGTGTGTTGTGCTTGTGTATGTATATGTGTGTGTTGTGTGTGTGTACATTGTTTGTGTGATGTGTGTGTATTGTGTTTGATTGTAGGTGTGTTATGAGTGTTGTATGTAATTTGTTGTGTGTGTTATATGTGTATGTATTGTGTTTGTGTGTGTGTTATGTGTGTGTATTGTGTTTGTGTTATATATGTGTGTTGTGCTTGTGTATGTATATATGTATATTGTGTTTGTTTGTGTGTGTTATATGTGTATGTATTGTGTTTGTGTGTGTGTGTTATGTGTGTTGTGTTTGTGTGTGTATGTGTTATATGTGTGTGTGTTATATGTGTGTTGTGTTTGTGTATGTATTGTGTTATATATGTGTGTGTGTGTTATATGTGTGTTGTGCTTGTGTATGTATATATGTGTGTGTTATGTGTGTGTATATTATTTGTGTGATGTGTGTGTATTGTGTTTGATTGTAGGTGTGTTATGAGTGTTGTGTGTAATTTGTTGTGCGTGTTATATGTGTATATATTGTGTTTGTGTGTGTGTATATGTGTTATATGTGTGTGTGTGTGTGTTATATGTGTGTTGTGTTATATGTGTGTTGTGTTTGTGTGTGTGTTATATGTGTGTGTGTGTTGTGTGTATATTATTTGTGTGATGTGTGTGTATTGTGTTTGATTGTAGGTGTGTTATGAGTATTGTGTGTAATTTGTTGTGTGTTATATGTGTATGTATTGTGTTTGTGTGTGTGTGTGTTATATGTGTATGTATTGTGTTTGTGTGTGTGTGTATGTGTTATATGTGTGTTGTGTTTGTGTATGTATTGTGTTATATATGTGTGTTGTGCTTGTGTATGTATATGTGTGTGTGTGTTATGTGTGTGTATATTATTTGTGTGATGTGTGTGTATTGTGTTTGATTGTAGGTGTTATGAGTGTTGTATGTAATTTGTTGTGCGTGTTATATGTGTATGTATTGTGTTTGTGTGTGTGTGTTATGTGTGTTGTGTGTGTATGTGTTATATGTGTGTGTGTTATATATGTGGTGTGTTTGTGTATGTATTGTGTTATATGTGTGTGTGTGTGTGTGTTATATGTGTATTGTGCTTGTGTATGTATATATGTGTGTGTATATTATTTGTGTGATGTGTATGTAATGTGTTTGATTGTAGGTGTATTATGAGTGTTGTATGTAATTTGTTGTGTGGGTTATATGTGTATGTATTGTGTGTTATGTGTGTGTGTATGTGTTATATGTGTGTGTGTTATATGTGTGTTGTGTTTATGTATGTATTGTGTTATATATGTGTTTGTGTATGTATATGTGTGTGTGTGTTATGTGTGTGTATATTATTTGTGTGATGTGTGTGTATTGTGTTTGATTGTAGTTGTGTTATGAGTGTTGTGTAATTTGTTGTGTGTGTTATATGTGTATTGTGTTTGTGTGTGTGTTATATGTGTGTTGTGTTTGTGTATGCATTGTGTTTGAGTGTGTGTGTTATATGTGTGTTGTGTTTGTGTGTGTGTGTGTTATATGTGTGTTGTGTTTGTGTATGTATTGTGTTATATGTGTGTGTGTGTTATATGTGTGTTGTGCTTGTGTATGTATATGTGTGTGTATATTATTTGTGTGATGTGTGTGTATTGTGCTTGATTGTAGGTGTGTTATGAGTGTTGTGTGTAATTTGTTGTGTGTGTTATATGTGTATGTATTGTGTGTGTGTGTTATATGTGTGTTGTGTGTGTATATGTGTTATGTGTGTGTGTGTTATATGTGTGTTGTGTTTGTGTGTTTTGTGTTATATGTGTGTGTCATATGTGTGTTGTGCTTGTGTTTGTATATGTGTGTGTGTATATTATTTGTGTGATGTATGTGTATTATGTTTGTGTTTGTGTTATGTGTGTTGTGTTTGTGTGTGTGAGTGTGTTATATGTGTGTTGTGTTATATGTGTGTTGTGTTTGTGTATGTATTGTGTTATATGTGTTTGTGTGTTATATGTGTGTTGTATTTGTGTGTGTATGTGTTATATGTGTGTGTGTGTGTTATATGTGTGTTGTGCTTGTGTATGTATATGTGTGTGTATATTATTTGTGTGATGTATGTGTATTGTGTTTGATTGTAGGTGTGTTATGAGTGGTGTGTAGTTTATTGTGTGTGTTATATGTGTATGTATTGTGTTTGTGTGTGTGTGTTATGTGTGTTGTGTTTGTGTGTGTGAGTGTGTTATATGTGTGTTGTGTTATATGTGTATGTATTGTGTTATGTGTGTTGTGTTTGTGTATGTATTGTGTTATATGTGTGTTGTGTTTGTGTATGTACATGTGTGTGTGTGTTATATGTGTGTTGTGTTGTATTATAAGTGTGTGTGTGTTATATGTGTGTTGTGTTGTATTATAAGTGTGTGTGTGTTATTTGTGTGTAAGTAGAAGGTGGAAGCGAAAGTGCCACTATAAAGAATGATGTGGTAGGTTACTTTCAACGGTTACCCGATGATCCGTGGTATCACGATTCAAGAGGAGGCCCGGATCGAAGTACTTGATGTCCAATGCCAAGTGACTCCAGACTTGCAGGATATAAAAGAGGAGGAATGAGAAGATTGACACCTTTTCTATTATCATCCTCCAGATAACCTGAGAAGACATCAAAAAGTTTTTTTTTATGTACATCATCATCACCACTTCACTCCTCTGCAAGCCTCATGGGACATGGTCTCCGTCGTCGCGATGCTGTTGGTGTCTGTCCGGTGTCGCTCCATGCGACTAGGCATTGGGTTACAGCGTGGCTTCAAGGGTGTGTGCGTTCCAATATTAGCTAAAGCGAGCAGGGCCAGCGGACAGCCGCTCCCTTCCTCTCTCCCCGTGATTGATCTGTTGGCTGATGCAGTATGCATGCTATGCTGGTTGTGTCCTAGTGGCCACCGGTGAAAGACACAGAAGGAGCTGAAGCAGGGAAAAGTAGAAGAAGGATGAAATGAGGAAGGTTGGCAAGGAAGAGGAATGGAAACGAACACAATGAGAAGGATGAATGGAGAAGGAAGAAAGGTTGGAAGGAAGGGGAACGCTATCCGTGCAGGGACAAGGAGCTGACCGAGAAGGAACAAAATCCTAATAGAACCGATGTCGAACCCAAATCTTCCACTTCCTCGTCCTGCTCTTGCGGCCGCCTTCCTCCTCAACTAGCTTGGTCCAGCCCAACGTCGTCGCCAGCCGATGCGCTCAACCCGCTCCTCCGTCGTCCTACTCTTGCGGTCGCCTTCCTCCTCAACTAGCTCGGTCCAGCCCAACGTCGTCGCCAGCCGATGCGCTCAACCCGCTCCTCCGTCACCGGTGTAGGGTTCCGACTGGTTTAAAACAAGTTGGGCCGGATCGTATACCCATTAGCTCGAGTTGAACAGGTCCACGAAGCACGCTTGCTTACGATGACCGTCCGTGGACTTCGCTACGTATCAGACGACAAAGAGGCCCAAAAAATTTTTGGTCCTCAAACCCTTGAAATCCGACTTTGTTACATTCACTAGTGGTGACCAAACCCGAGCTATGATAGGCCCATACAACCCCGCTACTCGCTCGGTCTCGTTGATGGGCCCCCTAGTTGTGGCCCGCCCAAACAACCTGCCAATGTTGCGAAGCTTGCAGACTTTGGGCTAGCTGGAGCTATTGGCATTCCTGTTCGGACATTTACACACGAGGTGATACTCTGAGTTTTATCAAATTTAACATCACATTTCGATGTATAGTCAAAATTTATGTGTACAAGCTATCGATGTGTTGGTTACACATTTCTTTTGAAGAAATCAAGCTTCGTTTAGATCAAAATTTAGCGGTGTAGCGTACTAAATATTGTTGTTGCTTTAAAGTTCTTTTACATTTGGCCAATTGTCATAAAAGAGTTCAGCTTCTTCCCACGAATTCTTTTAGATATTTGTACTAAATCAAATAATTTGCAGCCTAAGGCGAGGCACCCTATTCGATTGGTGGTTTGGTATAACTAATTGTCATCTTTGTCATAGTGGTGCCATCTCGGATTGAGGCACCGGTGCTTTGTTTCCTTGCCTTTCTCTCTTGAGTGCGACTATGCATGGTGAAATGCAATAAAAGCATTAATAATTGGAGGAGGGGATTAAAGCTTTTCAAGCCTTCCAAAGATATGCTCCAACCCATCTTAGGAGAGAAACTACCAAATTTTACCCAAGATTATGAAAATGATGTGTATGGTTTTGGGCTTTGCTTAACTTGCCGATACTCGATTTCCATGAAACTATTTTATCTATCTTTAGAGTCTTGGGTGGGTACCCCAAACGAAGAAACCTGGCCTGGAGTTACTTCCTTACCTGACTTCAAATCTGCTTTTCCCCAAGTGGCTGAGCGAAGAATAAATTCATTTGCTTTCGCACATTGGTTGTGGGAAGGCTGCATGAAAAAGTTCAATTATACGATTGACTTAAATGCACGTAGAACTTCCTGAACCCATTTTTTTAGTCCAAATGAGAAGAAAGAGAGTTGTTCGACTGTCACAAGTCCATTTTGGATATTCATTCAAAATGCGAACAACCCCCACGTATTTGAGGAGGGTTCAGATTTTGTTCTGCCTTTGTGACACAATTGGCTGTTCTTCCCACCTTCATCTCTCTAATTCTTTTGCTTCTCCAAGCCCTGTAATTGAATTTCCAGCAGATCCTTGATAGTTACAAAGTTACAAATTAGTTTTATGATCTAATTTTCTTTCTTGTGAATTATAAATTATTACGGAAGTATTTGGAATTACCTTACTAGAAACCCTATCTAATAGAGAAGACAGAGATGCTTGTCCAATGTGTAAAACATATTCTGTATTTAATTATAGTGTAATATAAGGGATTTTAGGTGATGCAACATCCAATCTACATCTTTATTTTGGAAGAGAAATAGATGGAGATGTTGATCATTTACCCAGAAGAAAAGTAAGAGTCCAACTCATCATACCAGTCCTTTTTAATTTTTTTGCTTCTTGAGGAGGAATAATGGCATGAACGTTTGATGGCCACCAAGGAAGTGGAGCAGTCATCAGAGCAATTGGCCAACACAGAATCCCTGGGCCAACTGGGTATCCTTGTAGTAAAAGCTTATTTATCATCTGATTACTCTCTCTCGGTTCAACTGCAGCACAGGTCAAAGGTTTCGGTGTGAAGCACTAAATATTCACCTTCCTCTCTTCTCGTCGTCTCGGTAATGAATTCACTGCGCCAACAGTCTTCATGGTGCCAAAACCAAAAGCAGCAGTTTGATGTGACGGTGAGCGATTCCTGGTTTTGCTAATTCTTGGTCCCATGCTTCCGGCATTCCCACAGAGTTCAAAAGCTAAATCTTTATATGACCATGGTCTTCATGAGGTGGCTGAATAAAATTAATTAGGAGGCATCAACCTGCGAGATCTCGGAGCCCATCTTTGCACTTCTTCAGTGATTTCGTCGGAGCAGCTGACGCCTCAACTGTGTAGATTAAAGATACAAGCACAAGTGTATATACGTTTTTCTTCATAAACCTCCTGAAAAATGTCCTTAAACCTACAATATTTCAAATGTCTCATTCCGTATATCTTAGATGCCTAAGGTTCTGAAATTTAAAAGGACAAAACCAGATTTTTGGATATATATATATATATATATATATATATATATATATATATATATATATATATATATATATATATATATATATATATATATATATATATATATATATATATATATATATATATATATTGCATCCTGAGCATGACAATTCCACATTGTTGACAGACATATTCGCAATTTGTAAGGACAATTTAAATTATGGTACGAATATTCATTGAGCTTGCAATGAGGACACTTACAAATCGAAGAAATAGAGAATAAAAGCAAGCAAGAATCAGTATAACTTTCTATATTTTACAACTTGTTGAGACATATTCTCTAATGTAACTGCGATCAGAGAGAAAGGGGTTTAGGGTTTAGAGAGAGAGAGAGGGAGAGAGAGAGAGCGCGAGATTAATTACAAATGAAATGATACACTTGGCTCTTCATATTAGGAAGAAAAAACAGGGGTACCCGTACATGGTATATGCTGACAAAAACGTACACATTGTGGTTATCTCCCCATGAAAAACAACATACGATACTAATAGATTAGTAAGAAAATAAGCTAGCACAGAAAAGATAGACAAAATATCAAGACACACACTCTTATGGTACCTTCAAAAGAAAGAAATATCTATCTAAATAAATTATAATCTAACAGCAAACAAATTACCAAAAAATATATATTCTCATCCTAATTATAATAGACTAAATACCATGAGGTCAAGAAATTAAAAAAATAAAAATAAAAAACCCACATAAAAGTCTATCGACACGTCCGAGAAATAATGAGTCTGAACATATATTTTATAACTCAAAATTAGATACAATGCAATTTTTATAACTCAAAATTAGGATGAAAAATTACCTAAAAATAATAATAAAAGTGAACCTGA
Source organism: Musa troglodytarum (assembly GCA_023547065.1). Taxonomy (NCBI): domain Eukaryota; kingdom Viridiplantae; phylum Streptophyta; class Magnoliopsida; order Zingiberales; family Musaceae; genus Musa; species Musa troglodytarum. The sequence goes on along the minus strand of CP097510.1, from coordinate 61,199,310 downwards.
TCTTATCTTAATAATTTGTCCTTAAATTCAACAACACTTGGTCCAGCAAGACCCAAACATGTGTTACCTAAGACCAATAATTCTGCATTGATTTGGCTACTCTAGATGGATCTTGTCATCAAGAACGATAGGATCTTTAATAATACAATGACAGGCCATCATTGTAGCATGATCTCACCAAAATTGATGCATGCATCCCCAATTTATGATTTGATAAGCATTTGTGCCTTGATGAAAACCAATCTTCATGGGTGCTTTATCCATCATCAAAGTTTGCAATGTTGCTTTGACTTGTATTGTGTTGTGTGTGTATGTGTATTGTGTATGTTATTTGCGTGTGTGTGTGTTGTATGTTATTTGTGTTGTGTTTGTGTATGTTGTGTGTGTGGGTGGGTGTGTTGTATGTGTGATATATGTGTATGTGTTATGAGTTATGTATGTTGTATATGTTATGTGTGTGTGTTATGTGTTGTTTGTATTGTGTGTATTGTTTGTGATGTGTTGTGTGTTGTTTATATTGTGTGTATTGTTCGTGCTGTATGTTATTATGTATATTGTGTGTTAGTGTGTTATGTGTTGATTATGTTGTGTTTGTGTTGTATTGTTTGTGTGTGTTGTGAGTTGTGTGTGTATTGTTTATGTGTGATATACATGTTGTTTGTTGTGTTTGAGTGTAGGTGTGTTATGAGTATTGTATGTGTGGGTGTTGTGTGTTGTTTGTTATATATGTATGTGTGACTTGTGTGTGTGTTGTGAGTTATGTGCTGTGTTGTGAGTTTTGTGCATTGTGTATTGTGAGTTGTGTGTGTATGTAGATTATATGCGTGTCTTTGTGTGTTGTGTGTTATTTGTGTTGTGTATTATTTGTCATGTATCTGTTGTATGTGTGGGTATTGTAAAGTATGATATATGTGTGTGTGTGTGTTATGCGTAGTGAGTTATGAATTGTGTATGTTGTATATGTTATGTGTGTGTATGTTGTGTTATTTGTATTATGTGTGTGTTGTGTGGGTGTGTTATGTGTACGATATATGTGTGTGTATGTGTTGTATATGTTATATGTGTGTGTGGGTGTTTTGTATATACAATATATGTGTGTGTATTATGTATGTGTATATTATTTGTGTGTATTGTGTTTGATTGTAGGTGTGTTATGAGTGTTGTGTGTGTTATATGTGTATGTATTGTGTTTGTGTGTCTGTGTTATGTGTTGTGTTTGTGTGTGTATGTGTATGTGTTATATGTGTGTGTGTTATATATGTGTTGTGTTTGTGTATGTATTGTGTTATATGTGTGTGTATTATATGTGTGTTGTGCTTGTGTATGTATATGTGTGTGTGTTTTGTGTGTGTATATTATTTGTGTGATGTGTGTGTTGTGTTTGATTGTAGGTGTATTATGAGTGTTGTGTGTAATTTGTTGTGTGTGTTATATGTGTATGTATTGTGTTTGTGTGTGTGTTATGTGTGTATATTGTGTTTGTGTGTGTGTGTTATATATGTGTGTTGTGCTTGTGTATGTATATATGTATATTGTGTTTGTTTGTGTGTGTTATATGTGTATGTATTGTATTTGTGTGTGTGTGTGTTATGTGTGTTGTGTTTGTGTGTGTATGTGTTATATGTGTGTTGTGTTTGTGTATGTATTGTATTATATATGTGTGTGTGTTATATGTGTGTTGTGCTTGTGTATGTATATGTGTGTGTGTGTGTTATGTGTGTGTATATTATTTGTGTTATGTGTGTATTGTGTTTGATTTTAGGTGTGTTATGAGTGTTGTGTGTAATTTGTTGTGCGTGTTATATGTGTATGTATTGTGTTTGTGTGTGTGTTATATGTGTGTTGTGTTTGTGTGTATATGTGTTATATGTGTGTGTGTGTGTGTTATATGTGTGTTGTGTTTGTGTATCTATTGTGTTTGAGTGTGTGTGTTATATATGTGTTGTGTTTGTGTGTGTGTATTATATGTGTGTGTTGTGTGTGTATATTATTTGTGTGATATGTGTGTATTGTGTTTGATTGTAGGTGTGTTATGAGTATTGTGTGTAATTTGTTGTGTGTTATATGTGTATGTATTGTGTTTGTGTGTTTGTGTTATGTGTGTGTTATGTTTGTGTATGTATTGTGTTATATATGTGTGTTGTGCTTGTGTATGTATATGTGTGTGTGTGTTATGTGTGTGTATATTATTTGTGTAATGTGTGTATATTGTGTTTGATTGTAGGTGTGTTATGAGTGTTGTGTGTAATTTGTTGTGCGTGTTATATGTATATGTATTGTGTTTGTGTGTGTGTGTTATGTGTGTTGTGTTTGTGTGTGTATGTGTTATATGTGTGTGTGTTATATATGTGTTGTGTTTGTGTATGTATTGTATTATATGTGTGTGTGTGTTATATGTGTGTTGTGCTTGTGTATGTATATATGTGTGTGTGTTGTGTGTGCCTATATTATTTGTGTGATGTGTGTGTAATGTGTTTGATTGTAGGTGTGTTATGAGTGTTGTGTGTAATTTGTTGTGTATGTATTGTGTTTGTGTTTGTGTGTGTGTGTTATGTGTGTGTATGTGTTATATGTGTGTGTGTTATATGTGTGTTGTATTTGTGTATGTATTGTATATATGTGTGTTGTGCTTGTGTATGTATATGTGTGTGTATTATGTGTGTATATATTATTTGTGTGATGTGTGTGTATTGTGTTTGATTGTAGTTGTGTTATGAGTGTTGTGTGTAATTTGTTGTGTGTGTTATATGTGTATGTATTGTGTTTGTGTGTGTGTTATATGTTTATTGTGTTTGTGTGTGTGTTATATGTGTGTTGTGTTTGTGTGTGTATGTGTTATATGTGTGTGTGTGTTATATGTGTGTTGTGTTTGTGTATGTATTGTGTTATATGTGTGTGTGTGTGTTATATGTGTGTTGTGCTTGTGTATGTATATGTGTGTGTATATTATTTGTGTGATGTATGTGTATTGTGCTTGATTGTAGGTGTGTTATGAGTGTTGTGTGTAATTTGTTGTGTGTGTTATATGTGTATGTATTGTGTTTGTGTGTGTGTTATATGTGTGTTGTGTTTGTGTGTATGTGTTATATGTGTGTGTGTTATATGTGTGTTGTGTTTGTATATGTATTGTGTTATATGTGTGTGTGTCATATGTGTGTTGTGCTTGTGTATGTATATGTGTGTGTATATTATTTGTGTGATGTATATGTATTGTGTTTGTGTGTGTGTGTTATGTGTGTTGTGTTTGTGTGTGTGTTATATGTGTGTTGTGTTATATGTGTGTGTGTTATATGTGTGTTGTGTTTGTGTATGTATTATGTTATATGTGTGTTGTATTTGTGTGTGTATGTGTTATGTGTGTGTGTGTGTGTTATATGTGTGTTGTGTTTGTGTATGTATTGTGTTATATGTGTGTGTTATATTTGTGTTGTGCTTGTGTATGTATATGTGTGTGTATATTATTTGTGTGATGTGTGTGTATTGTGCTTGATTGTAGGTGTGTTATGAGTGTTGTGTGTAATTTGTTGTGTGTGTTATATGTATTGTATTTGTGTGTGTGTTATATGTGTGTTGTGTTTGTGTGTATGTGTTATATGTGTGTGTGTGTGTTATATGTGTGTTGTGTTTGTGTATGTATTGTGTTATATGTGTGTTGTGCTTGTGTATGTATATGTGTGTGTGTATATTATTTGTGTGATGTATATGTATTGTGTTTGTGTGTGTGTTATGTGTGTGTATTATACGTGTGATGTTATATGTGTGTTGTGTTTGTGTATATATTGTGTTATATGTATGTGTGTTGTGTTTGTGTATGTATATGTGTGTATGTTATATGTGTGTTGTGTTGTGTTATAAGTGTGTGTGTTATATGTGTGTAAGTGGAAGGAGGAAGCGAAAGTGCCACTATAATGGACGTGGTAGGTTACTTTCAACGGTTACCCGATGGTCGGTGGCATCACGATTCAAGAGGAGGCCCGGATCGATACTTGATATTCAATGCCAAGTGACTCCAGACTTGCAAGATATAAAAGAGGAGGAATGAGAAGATTGACACCTTTTCTATTATCATCCTCCAGATGACCTGAGAAGACGTCAAATTTTTTTTTTTTTATGTACATCATCATCACCACTTCACTCCTCTACAGGCCTCATGGGACATGGTCTCTGTCGCTGTGATGCTGTCGGTGTAATCGATGGCGCTCCATGCGACTAGGCATATCCTGAGCATTGGAATCTGACGTGGCTTCAAGTTTGTGTGCGTTCAATATTATTAGCTAAGCGACGGGCCGGCCAGACGGCTCCTTCCTCTCTCCGCTGATTGATCCGCCTCCACCTCTCCTACATTAGTGATCGACCATACCTGAAACTATTTTATCTATCTTTAGAGTCTTGGGTGGGTACCCCAAGCGAAGAAACCGGCACAGGTTACTTCCTTACGACTTCAAATCTGCTTTTCCCCAAGTGGTGAAGAATAAATTCATTTGCTTTCGCACATTGGTTGTGGGAAGGCTGCATGAAAAGTTCAATTATACGATTGACTTAAATGCACGTAGAACTTCTGAACCCATTTTTAGTCCAAATGAGAAGAAAGAGAGTTGTTCGATTGTCACAAGTCCATTTTGGATATTCATTCAAAATGCGAACAACCCCCACGTATTTGAGGAGGGTTCAGATTTTGTTCTGCCTTTGTGACACAATTGGCTGTTCTTCCCACCTTCATCTCTCTAATTCTTTTGCTTCTCTCTCCAAGCCCTGTAATTGAATTTCTGCTGTGCAGGATCCGGCAACAGTAGTTACAAATTAGTTTTATGATCTAATTTTCTTTCTTGTGAATTATAAATTATTACGGAAGTATTTGGAATTACCTTACTAGAAACCCTATCTAATAGAGAAGGCAGAGATGCTTGTCAATGTGTAAAACATATTCTGTATTTAATTATAGTGTAATATAAGGGATTTTAGGTGATGCAACATCCAATCTACATCTTTATTTTGGAAGAGAAATAGATGGAGATGTTGATCATTTACCGGAAGAAAAGTAAGAGTCCAACTCATCATACCAGTCCTTTTTAATTTTTTGCTTCTTGAGGAGGAATAATGGCATGAGCGTTTGATGGCCACCAAGGAAGTGGAAGCGATCATCGAGCAATTGGCCAACACAGAATCCACTGAGCCAAGCGGGTATCCTTGTAGTAAAAGCTTATTTATCATCGATTACTCTCTCTCGGTTCAAGCTGCGGCCAGTCAAAGGTTTTGTGTGAAGCACTAAATATTCACCTTCCTCTCTTCTCGTCGTCTCGGTAATGAATTCAACTGCGCGCGATCTTCATGATGCCAAAACCAAAAGCGGCGGTTTGATGTGACGGTGGCGATTCCGGTTTTGCTAATTCTTGGTCCCATGCTTAGGCATTCCCACAGAGTTCAAAAGCTAAATCTTTATATGACCATGGTCTTCATGAGGTGGCTGAATAAAATTAATTAGGAGGCATCAACCTGCGAGATCTCGGAGCCCATCTTTGCACTTCTTCAGTGATTTCGTCGGAGCAGCTGACGCCTCAACTGTGTAGATTAAAGATACAAGCACAAGTGTATATACGTTTTTCTTCATAAACCTCCTGAAAAATGTCCTTAAACCTACAATATTTCAAATATCTCATTCCGTATATCTTAGATGCCTAAGGTTCTGAAATTTAAAAGGACAAAACCAGATTTTTGGATATATATATATATAGCATCCTGAGCATGACAATTCCACATTGTTGACAGACATATTCGCAATTTGTAAGGACAATTTAAATTATGGTACGAATATTCATTGAGCTTTGCAATGAGGACACTTACAAATCGAAGAAATAGAGAATAAAAGCAAGCAAGAATCTGTATAACTTTCTATATTTTACAACCGTTGTGGACATATTCTCTAATGTAACTTTGCGATCGAGAGAAAGGGGTTTAGGGTTTAGAGAGAGAGGAGAGAGAGCGCGAGATTAATTACAAATGAAATGATACACTTGGCTCTTCATATTAGGAAGAAAAACAGGTACCCGTACATGGTATATCTTGACAAAAAGTACACATTGTGGTTATTTCCCCATGAAAAACAACATACGATACTAATAGATTAGTAAGAAAATAAGCTATACAGAAAAGATAGACAAAATATCAAGACACACACTCTTATGGTACCTTCAAAAGAAAGAAATATCTATCTAAATAAATTATAATCTAACAGCAAACAAATTACCAAAAAATATATATTCTCATCCTAATTATAATAGACTAAATACCATGAGGTCAAGAAATTAAAAAAATAAAAATAAAAAACCCACATAAAAGTCTACCGACACGTCCGAGAAATAATGAGTCTGAACATATATTTTATAACTCAAAATTAGATACAATGTAATACTTATATCTTAAAACTAGGATGAAAAATTACCTAAAAATAATAATAAAAGTGAACTGATCTTATCTTAATAATTTGTCCTTAAATTCAATAACACTTGGTCAGAAGACCCAAACATGTGTTACCTAAGACCAATAATTCTGCATTGATTTGGCTACTCTAGATGGATCTTGTCATCAAGAACGATAGGATCTTTAATAATACAATGACAGGCCATCATTGTAGCATGATCTCACCAAAATTGATGCATGCATCCCCAATTTATGATTTGATAAGCATTTGTGCCTTGATGAAAACCAATCTTCATGGGTGCTTTATCCATCATCAAAGTTTGCAATGTTGCTTTGACTTGTATTGTGTTGTGTGTGTATGTGTGTTGTGTATGTTATTTGCGTGTTTGTGTTGTATGTTATTTGTGTTGTGTATGTGTTTGTGTATGTTGTGTGTGTGGGTGGGTGTGTTGTATGTGTGATATATGTGTATGTGTTATGAGTTATGTATGCTGTATATATATTATGTGTGTGTGTTATGTGTTGTTTGTATTGTGTGTATTGTTTGTGATGTGTTGTGTGTTGTTTATATTGTGTGTATTGTTCGTGCTGTATGTTATTATGTATATTGTGTGTTAGTGTGTTATGTGTTGATTATGTTGTGTTTGTGTTGTATTGTTTGTGTGTGTTGTGAGTTGTGTGTGTGTATTGTTTGTGTGATATGCATGTTGTTTGTTGTGTTTGAGTGTAGGTGTGTTATGAGTATTGTATGTGTGGGTGTTGTGTGTTGTTTGTTATATATGTATGTGTGTATTGTGTGTGTGTTGTGAGTTATGTGCTGTGTTGTGAGTTTTGTGCATTGTGTATTGTGAGTTGTGTGTGTATGTAGATTATATGCGTGTCTTTGTGTGTTGTGTGTTATTTGTGTTGTGTATTATTTGTCATGTATCTGTTGTATGTGTGGGTATTGTAAAGTATGATATATGTGTGTGTGTGTGTGTTATGCGTAGTGAGTTTTGTGCATTGTGTATTGTGAGTTGTGTGTGTATGTAGATTATATGCGTGTCTTTGTGTGTTGTGTGTTATTTGTGTTGTGTATTATTTGTCATGTATCTGTTGTATGTGTGGGTATTGTAAAGTATGATATATGTGTGTGTGTGTGTGTTATGCGTAGTGAGTTATGAATTGTGTATGTTGTATATATTATGTGTGTGTATGTTGTGTTATTTGTATTATGTGTGTGTTGTGTGGGTGTGTTATGTGTACGATATATGTGTGTGTATGTGTTATATATGTTATATGTGTGTGTGGGTGTTTTGTATATACAATATATGTGTGTGTATTATGTGTGTGTATATTATTTGTGTGATGTGTGTGTGTGTATTGTGTTTGATTGTAGGTGTGTTATGAGTGGTGTGTGTAATTTGATGTGCCTGTTATATGTGTATGTATTGTGTTTGTGTGTGTGTGTTATGTGTGTTGTGTTTGTGTGTGTATGTGTATGTGTTATATGTGTGTGTGTTATATATGTGTTGTGTTTGTGTATGTATTGTGTTATATGTGTGCGTGTATTATATGTGTGTTGTGCTTGTGTATGTATATGTGTGTGTATATTATTTGTGTGATGTGTGTGTTGTGTTTGATTGTAGGTGTATTATGAGTGTTGTGTGTAATTTGTTGTGTGTGTTATATGTGTATGTATTGTGTTTGTGTGTGTGTTATGTGTGTATATTGTGTTTGTGTGTGTGTGTATATATGTGTGTTGTGCTTGTATGTATATATGTATATTGTGTTTGTTGTGTGTGTTATATGTGTATGTATTGTATTTGTGTGTATGTGTGTGTGTGTTGTGTTTGTGTGTGTATGTGTTATATGTGTGTTGTGTTTGTGTATGTATTGTGTTATATGTGTGTGTGTGTGTGTTATATGTGTGTTGTGCTTGTGTATGTATATGTGTGTGTGTGTTATGTGTGTGTATATTATTTGTGTTATGTGTGTATTGTGTTTGATTTTAGGTGTGTTATGAGTGTTGTGTGTAATTTGTTGTGCGTGTTATATGTGTATGTATTGTGTTTGTGTGTGTGTTATATGTGTGTTGTGTTTGTGTGTATATGTGTTATATGTGTGTGTGTGTGTTATATGTGTGTTTTGTTTGTGTATCTATTGTGTTTGAGTGTGTGTGTTATATATGTGTTGTGTTTGTGTGTGTGTGTTATATGTGTGTGTGTTGTGTGTGTATATTATTTGTGTGATATGTGTGTATTGTGTTTGATTGTAGGTGTGTTATGAGTGTTGTGTGTAATTTGTTGTGTTATATGTGTATGTATTGTGTTTGTGTGTTTGTGTTATGTGTGTGTGTTATATGTGTGTTGTGTTTGTGTATTGTGTTATATATGTGTTGTGTTTGTGTATGTATTGTATGTATATGTGTGTGTGTGTTATGTGTGTGTATATTATTTGTGTAATGTGTGTATATTATGTTTGATTGTAGGTGTGTTATGAGTGTTGTGTGTAATTTGTTGTGCGTGTTATATGTATATGTATTGTGTTTGTATGTGTGTGTTATGTGTGTTGTGTTTGTGTGTGTATGTGTTATATTTGTGTGTGTGTTATATATGTGTTGTGTTTGTGTATGTATTGTATTATATGTGTGTGTGTGTTATATATGTGTTGTGCTTGTGTATGTATATATGTGTGTGCCTATATTATTTGTGTGATGTGTGTGTAATGTGTTTGATTGTAGGTGTGTTATGAGTGTTGTGTGTAATTTGTTGTGTGTGTTATATGTGTATGTATTGTGTTTGTGTTTGTGTGTGTGTGTTATGTGTGTGTATGTGTTATATGTGTGTGTGTTATATGTGTGTTGTGTTTGTGTATGTATTGTATATATGTGTGTGTGTGTTATATGTGTGTTGTGCTTGTGTATGTATATGTGTGTGTATTATGTGTGTATATATTATTTGTGTGATGTGTGTGTATTGTGTTTGATTGTAGTTGTGTTATGAGTGTTGCGTGTAATTTGTTGTGTGTGTTATATGTGTATGTATTGTGTTTGTGTGTGTGTTATATGTTTGTTGTGTTTGTGTGTGTCAGGGGAAAACAACATTTTACCGTGACCCCGGGGCGCACGGCGCGGAATCCGGAAAGCGGGGGGTCGTCTCGGTACGGTTCGGGCCCGTCGATGGCTCCTGCTCACGCCCGTCGAGCTCTCTGAAAGGCGGCTGCGCGCTCCTCGACCGTCGGGGACGAGACCTGCAGCAAGGCGGGTCGGATGCTCCGCCCGACCCCTCCGACGCCCAAGTCAGTGCTGGCCCGTCGGCCGGAGTTCCCCAGAGAGAATTGCGGGGATGTTCGAGTCTACTCACCTCTCGGAGTGTTCAAGCCAAGAAAGGGTCCTCAAGAGAGATCTAGGAAAGAAAAGGTCCTTCCCCTAGAGGTCTTGAGAAAGATCAGAGATCCTCCCTCCTGTCTTACCTGTTCGGGTTAAATAGGTCGGACGGAGGGCATGCTTCCGACTGTCTGCAGGTGGCGTACGGGCCTGACCTCGCAGGTCGGTGCCGTGGTCAGCTTGGCGGGTAGTTGGGGCGATGCTGAGGAGAAACGACGTCGGGCGGTCAAATCGCGGGTGTTATGGAGCGCAGGAGGGGCGATGACGTCATCCGGGTGTACGACCGAAGACCAAGTGTCTCGTCATACTTAATACCCCAATCACTACCCCCCCTCAAAAAGCCACTCCTGCGGGACAATTTGGAGGGTGTTGCTCGGAAGAACCTGGTTGCCGACTGAGATCTCGGGCGGAAGTTCTACCGTGTCGTGTCATAATTGACCGAATCCCTTTGCAGGATACGGGGTCGAGGCGCCGCTCAAGACCCGGAAAACCGCTGATCGAGGAAGCTCGAGATCCTGTAACCGAACCGCCGTTCGGGATAAAGGGGGTCGAGGAACCTCAAGACCCAGAAAACCATGGTCACCGAACCGTCGTTCGGGAAATAGGGCCGAGCCACCGCTCAAGGCCTAGGATGCCGATGATCGAGCCGTCGCTCAAGATCATGTACCGAACTGCCGTTCGGGATAAATGGGGTCGAAGAGACGCCCGATTTCCGTTTTGCCAAGCCGACGTCCGGTAATCAGGGGTTGAGACTCGCGCTTGGGCCCGTTGAACCAATGGGTGAGCAGCCGCTCGAGGTAAGGGCAGGCGACGTTCAAGTCCCTGTTACCGACCCGTCGTTGGGTACTAGGGGTCGAGGTCACGCACACGACCTGAAAAACCATGATAGCCGAACTGCCGTTCGGGATGTGTGTGTGGCCGAGCTGCCGCTCAAGGCCTAAGAAACCAGAGTAGCCGAACTGCCGTTCGGGATAAAGGGGGTCGAGGAGACGCCCGATACCCATTGCCAAGCGGACGTCCGGAAGTCAGGGGTTGAGACGCCGAGTCCTCCGCTTCACACCCGTCGTTTTGGTACAAGGGGTCGAGGTCACGCACACGACCTGAAAAACCATGATAGCCGAACTGCCGTTCGGGATGTGTGTGTGGCCGAGCCGCCGCTCAAGGCCTAAGAAACCAGAATAGCCGAACTGCCGTTCGGGATAAAGGGGGTCGAGGAGACGCCCGATACCCATTGCCAAGCGGACGTCCGGAAGTCAGGGGTTGAGACGCGCTAGGTCCTCCGCCACCAGGCCGTCGTTTTGGTACAAGGGGTCGAGGTCACGCACACGACCTGAAAAACCATAATAGCCGAACTGCCGTTCGGGATGAAGGGGGTCGAGGAGACGCCCGATACCCATTGCCAAGCGGACGTCCGGAAGTCAGGGGTTGAGACGCGCTAGGTCCTCCACCTTCGACCCGTCGTTTTTGGTACAAGGGTCGAGGTCACGCACGCGACACAGCCAGAATAGCCGAACCGTCGTTCGGGATAAAGGGGGTCGAGGAGACGCCCGGTTCCCCGTTGCCAAGCGGACGTCCGGAAGTCAGGGGTTGAGGCGCGCCAGGCCCTCCCTGCTTACCGACCCGTCGTTTTGGTACAAGGGGTCGAGGTCACGCACACGACCTAAAGACCATGATAGCCGAACTGCCGTTCGGGATGTGTGTGGCCGAGCCGCCGCTCCAGGCCCAGAATACCAGTGGTCGAGCTGCTGCTCAAGACCTAGAAGACCAGAATCGCCGAATCGCCTTTCGGGATGTGTGTGGCCGCCGCCAAGGCCCGAGAATACCGATGGTCGAGCCGCTCAAGACCTAGAAGACCAGAATCGCCGATCGCTTCGGGATGTGTGTGAGCCGCCGTCAAGGCCAGAATACCAGTGGTCGAGCTGCTGCTCAAGACCTAGAAGACCAGAATCGCCGAATCGCCTTCGGGATGTGTGTGGCCGAGCCGCCGCTCAAGGCCCAGAATACCAGTGGTCGAGCTGCTGCTCAAGACCTAGAAGACCAGAATCGCCGAATCGCCTTCGGGATGAATGTGGCCGAGCCGCCGCTCATGGCCCAGAATACCGGTGGTCGAGCCGCCAAGACCTAGAAGACGAATCGCCGAACCTGTTCGGGATGTGTGTGGCCGCGCCAAGGCCTGTAATACCGATGGTCGCTCAAGACCTAGAAGACCAGAATCGCCGAACCGCCGTTCGGGATGTGTGTGGCCGAGCCGCCGCTCAAGGCCCAGAATACCAGTGGTCGAGCTGCTGCTCAAGACCTAGAAAACCGAACCGCCGCCGCGTCGCTTCGAAAAACGGCTCGCGATAGTGCGGTTCTTTGGAATCGAGCGGCGTGCGGGGTAAGTTTCTTACAGGGGTGTACACGTCGGCTCCTCATTAATATGGCCGGCGCGCCGATGTGATGCTATTGGGCGATGTGGCGGTGTCATCTTTGTCGTCGCCGCCTCGGGAGGCGAAAGGCCGCGGCCCCCTTTCTATAAATAGCGTGCTCCGCGCCACTCTATCACTTTATCAGGAGTTTTCATCTCTTGTCTGCCGCCTTCCTTCAAGTTTTTCCCATAGGCTCCGGTGCCTTTTAACTTCTTCCAGCCGACTTCTTCCATTATAGGTTAGTGCGTGATGGGTCTTCCTTCCACTTCCTCTTCCTCTGCTTCTTCCTCCTCCTCCCCATCAGTTACAACCCGCGTCGTCGTTCTCCCTTCATCTCCTCCTTCCAGCCCTTCCTCAGATGCGGAAGCGGCGTGAGCGTTAGAGGCCTTAATGTGGCAGCACGACCAAGACTCCATCTTGGACGAGCGTATGGTGGGGATTCTCCGGCGGCGCAACGGCATCCCGGAGGAGTTCAACCTCCGGCCGAAGCGGGACAGCGGGCTTTTGACCCGGTTCCCAAGGGCTTTGCCCTGACCGCCGATGCCCTAGAGGCCGGCTTGCGCCTTCCCCTGCACCCAATCATCGTATCCTGCATCTCCCTGTGGCGTATTTCGCCTTCCCAGATAACTCCCAACTCATGGCGGTATTTGGTGGCTTTCCTGGGGGAATGCCATTATGCCAACATCGCCCGACGCATAACCTCTTCCTCTCCTCGCGCCTCTTCAAGGGGGTTTGGGATACTTCTGGCCGCACGACCAGGGTTCCGGGTTAGCGGCGCCCCCACCAATAACAAAGGGTGGAAGAGGCGCTTCTTTTTTGTCCAGTGCCAAAAGGACTGGGGTTTTGGGGTTCGGTGGTCGTCTAGAACCATCGATAATGCTGCCCCGAAGCTCAATGCCGAGGAGCGCGCTCACCTCGAGCAGCTGAGGGTAATCCTCCCTTCCTCGCAAGCCATCCGCAACATGTCGGAGCAGTGGCTGGTGGAGGCCGGACTAAGTCCGCGCTCTCGGGGTAGGCCGTCGTTGTCTCGCCTCTTTTTGGATTGCTGCCATACTCTATCTTCTGACATATCTGCCGTTCTTTGCAGGGATGGTGAACCTGCGGTCCTTCCACGACTCGGGTGCTCCGAGGGGACCATCTCCGCGCTCTCCGGCGGTCTCTAAGCGGGCGGGGGGTGGCTCCCCGCGCACCGTTGAGGAGGGGCGCCCGAAGAAAAAGGCCAAGGCCAAGGACGTGGTGAACCTGGAGACGCCCGTGCCTGTGCCCGCCGGGGCGTCCGAACGACCGGGAACCTCCACCCCTGCCGAGAGTGCTGGCCCCAGCCAGGGGACGATTGGGAAGGGCCAGCGTCCTCCAGCCATGAAGGACCTGTGCCGGGTCACGTCGGGGAAGGATCAGCCGTTCCTTTCGAGTGATGGGGAGGTCCCGCCGGGGCCGCTAAGCGACCTCTCGTGGCCGGTGGCATGGTCTATCCCGAGGGGACAAGGTGTGGGTCGGGGGAGAGCCCTCGGCCAGCTACCTCCGGGGGGCGCTCCATCCCGACATGGCTCGGGATCTATACACGCTCCCCTCGGAAGCGCTGATCGCCAAGTCCGCCAAGTCGGTGTTGTGGGTAAGCACCGTCTTGCGTGTATCCTCTTGGCTGAGCTCTGTTCATCACTTTCAGCGTTCTTTCTCCTTGTGCAGAATCTCCACTACACCACGGCCCTCCTCGACCGGGTGCATGACTCCGGTCGCTTGGTGCATGGTGCAGGCGGCGCAACAGGTTGCGCCGCCCGGCTCGAGAAGCCCAGCGAAGTCGGGACCCGAGGCGGTTGCTGCTGCCGAGCAACGGGCGGCGGACATGGGCGCGGAAGTCGCGCGTCTGACCGCCGAGCTCGAGGCCGCCTCGGCGACAGAGGCCGGACTGCAGAAGCTCCTCCGGACGGAGAGGCTGGAGAACCGCCTCCGGACGAAGGAGGCTTCGGAATTGGCCGCCAAGCTGACCTCGAGGGAGGCCGAGCTGAAGGCCGCCAGGGAAGCCCTTGCCGCGGCGGAAGGGAGTCGGCCGGAGAAGGACCGGGAGGCAGTCGACGCTTACAAGAAGTCGGAGGGCTTCCTCCTCGGCCTGGACCGCACGGGCCGGGTGTCGTATGAATATGGGTATAAGGTTGCCCTGGCCCGGTTCCGAGCATGTCCTCCAGGCTCGATGGTCGAGGAGAATCCCTTCGTCTCATGCCCCGAAGATCATGGGGTCGACATGCCTGGCGAGGTTCCGTTCGACGACAGCCTTCCCGATGCTGCGGCTTGAGGACCTCTTTTCTTCTTTTTGGAGGGTCTTCCCTTGTTTTTGTAATACCTCTTTCCCCACTAGGGGCCCATTTTGTAATCCAAACTTTTCGGTAATACAAATTTGCCTTCTTAATACAATCTTCGACTTCTTTCTAATGGCCTGAGTCTGGTATTGACTTACTTCCGTTTTGTCCTTAAACAAAATATTTCTTAAGGTTCTGGACGTTCCAAGTCCTCGGGAACTGCTGCCCGATCATAGTCGTGAGCCGAACGCGTTCGGTCGGACTACTTTGATTACTCGGTAGGGGCCTTCCCACTTGGGTGCAAGCTTGCCTTGAGTGGCGGGTCGCTTACTTCCGCCTTGCGTAGGACTAAGTCACCCATTCCAGGGTCGGCGCACCCTCTTGTTGTAACTCCGGGCAATACTCTGTTGTGCGCCAGGCATTTTTACGTGCACGTTGGCCTGCGTTCTTCTAGCAGGTCTAGGCCAGCCGAACTCCTGGGCGAGGTGGATTCCTCATAGTTCTCCACCGGAATGTTGGGATGACCAACTCGGTGGTAGGATCGCTTCACGCCCGAATGCAAGGCTGTAGGGGACTCGCCGGCCGTCTTGGGGTAGTCCGCGAGACCATAGGATGTTCGGAGCTCGTCGACCCACTCGATCGGGCTTCCAAAGTCCTTTTCCTAAGTCCATCCGGGATAGATCGGTTGGTCACCTCAGTGAGCCCGTTGATGCAGGGTGGGCCACCGAGCTAAACCTCAAGCTGGATGTGATAAGTCGCGCAGAACTCCGAGAACCGAGTCTTTGTGGCGGGTTCGTTATGATGATAACGTTGGGCGAACGAATCGGGTCACGATGTTCTTCCATACACTGACCGATTTGTGAAATAATCTATCCCCACGATGATATGTCTCCCGCCGTCGGACGGGGAACGCCCCAAGAGGTCCATTCCCCATTGGCGAAGGGCGGCGCAATCCATGGAGGCGGCGGGACGCGAGGCTGAGCGGCGCGGGCGCGGCAAGTGTCGCACCGCGCCATCACGAAGGCCTTGGCGTCTCGGTGCAGCGTAGGCGATGTAACCAGGCGCCAATATTTTGAAGGCCAAAGTTCGGCGCCCATGCTCCCCACAAATCCCCGTGGACTTGGCGAGAATCACTCGCCTCGCCGGGATCTAAGCATCGTAGTAGGGGTGGGAAAAGCGACCTTTGTAGAGCCGGTCGCCAATTTCGCGATACCACGCTTTGGGTTGGCGAACGCCGTGCCTTGACCTCATCCGTGGCGAGGATCCTCGCGTTTGTACTTGATGCTTCCACGAATCCACGTAGGGGTGGTCGGGACTCGGGGTCCCCGATCTCCATGATGGCCACCGGCCAGGTGTGTCGACTCCTCGACCTCGGGATGTTCCTCTGGATCGGCTCCGAGGCCAATTTCGCGACTGGTGCGCTCGTTGGGACTGGGCACCACGGGCCAGTGAAGCGTGGAAAGTTAGAAGTTTGGGCTTTTACCTCGGTCGGTATCTGGACATGGTCGAGTCCCGCGCGATACTCTCCACCAACTTGCTCGGCGACAAGTTGGGAATCCGTGAGAATGTGGATTGCTCCTGGTTGCATCTCGGCGCCAAGCGGAGGCACGCCATCGGCCTCATTGTTTGTGGTCGCGAAACCGAAGCGGAGGGAACGCTCGAAAGTGTGTCCGTCGGGGTCCTCCAGAATGAGTCCGGCGCCGGCTCCCCTGGAGCTGGAAGACCCATCCACATGCAGCATCCAGTCTCGGTGGATTTGCCCAACGCTCTCTGCTTCCGGTGGTGTCAATTCCGAGATGAAATCGGCCAAGGCCTGGGCCTTGATGGCTGTTCTCGGCTTGTAGAGGTCGAACTGGGATAGCTCCACCGACCACTTTGGGAGGCATGCCTGCTCGTCAAACTTAGAAAGAACTTGGCGAGGGTTGGTGGTCAATACCTCAATCGTATGGGCTTGGAAGTAGGGGCGTAGCTTCCAGGGCCGCTAGCACAAGTGCCAATGCCGACCTTTTCAATGGGAGGATAGCGCTGCTCGGCCCACGCGCGTGGCTGGTGTAGTAAATCGGGTGTTGCGCGTCGGGGCTTCTTTCACAAGCACCGAGCTCACTTTGCATCTTTGAGATGCCGCCGGGTAGAGGGTAAGTTTCTTCGCGGACACCGAGGCAAGTCGGGGTAGCTTCGGACAAGTCTTTGCCGGCGAAGGCTTCCTCGCGATTCTGCCGAAGTTCTTTGGGTCTTTGAGGACTCGGAAGAAAGGAAGGCACTTATCTCGGCCGGGATAGAAACCGGGACAGAGCCGCTATCCTTCCGTTAAGACACCAGCTCCTTTCTGTACTCGGAGATCTCATGTCGGTGAGCTCGGATCTCTCGAGGTTGGCATCAATTCCTCTCGTGTATGATAAACCCGAGGAACTCCCCCGATGTCACGCCGAAGACGCACTTGGCCGGATTTAGGCGCATCCCGTGTCTTCACAGCGTAGAGAAGGTTTCCCGCAAGTCGACGAGGTGTGCAGCCCCTGTGCGACTTTTCACGATCATATCGTCAGCGTATACCTCCATGTTTCGCCCTATTTGCGGGCGAACACCTTATTCACCATCCTTTGGTAGGTGGCGCTGCATTCTTTAACCGAATGGCATAACTTTGTAGAAGTAGGCTCCTTGGGGTGTGTGGAAGGCTGTATGTTGCGATCCTCGGGGGCCATCGGATCTGGTTATGCGGAGTAGGCGTCCATGAAGGAGAAGCGGGCGTACCAGGTTGAGTCGACCGGTTAGTCGATCCTAGGTAGGAAGCAATCCTTCGGGCAAGCACGATTTAGATCGGTGTAGTCAACACACATCCTCCGGCTTCCATTAGGCTTCTTGGACGAGGACTACATTGGGCAGCCACCGAGGGTACCGGACCTCCTCAATGAAGTCGACGCCAAGAGCCCTGTCGACTTCCTTCGCACCGCTTGTTGGCGCTCGAGGGACCGAGGCGGGTCTCTGTCTCACCGAGCGCGCGGTCGAAGATGGTGTTGGGCGACTTGGTCGATTCGGGAGGTCGGCGGTGTCGAGCAAAGACATCGGCGCTTTCTGGAGGAGGCGATGAGCTGCGCCGCTCTTGATTATCCAGTCCGGGCGATCCGTATCCGTCCGGGGCGGTCATCTTGCGTGGAATATTAACCGCTGATTTGTCGGCTCGGGATGCTCGGTCGGTCGCGTTCGCGTGGGTCTTCGAGGGCGGTTACGGCCTTTTCCTCTTACCGAGGTCGCCGTCAAGTAACACCGTCGGACTCTGAGGATCTCCGTACCTCCCGACTCCGTGGTGGGAACCGTCCGGTGGTATGTGGATAGAACGGCCCTTAGCACAGTTGAGGTGGGTCGGCCCGAGGATGGCGTTATCTGCGATGGGGAGGTCGACCACCGGAAAGTTACCAGCAGAGTTTTGACCTGCGGGGAGTCGCCGAGGGACAATGGTAGGGTTACCGCACCCCGCGGCGAGATCGAGTCGCCAGTGAAGCCGGTGGGCGCCGAGTGCAAAGGCGTCAGGGCCACCTTCGGCAGCCCCAACTCCAGAAAGGCCACGAAGTAGAGGATGTCGGTAGAGCTGCGATGTCGACCATAATCCGTCGGACACGTGCGTTGGCAATTCGGGCGACACCACCGGCGCATCGTCATGCTCTGTTGCTCCCATATCCCCGAGGGAATGTGATCTCGGGTCGGAGGAGGTGATATTCTTGATGCATAGCGGCTCGGGCGTAAGCCCGCCGACCCGGCGCTATGTCCTCCAGGCGGGTCCCGTGATCACGTCGATGTGTTGCTCGGCCAAGACGCCGGGCGCGAGGATGGTGCCCGCGGATCTTTGCCGGAGGTATTGATCGAGGTGACCTCTTGGATCAGCTCTTCAATTTGTCGCCTCTCGTAGCATTGCTCCGTGTCATGTCCGTTTTGCCGATGGAAGCGGCAATGGGTGCTATCGGCCGGTATCGCCCGCCCTTCATCCGGCGGCACGAGCATTCCCGCTCCTTTATTTGGAGGAATATTTGCGTCAGATGCCTTCAAAGGGAGGTGGCGCCTCGGGCGCGTATGGGTCGGGGTGGCCCATGCGGCGCCCCTGGAGAGGGGCCTCTCGCCTAGTTGTCGTTCCCGATCGGGATGGATTAGGAGGCCCCCTCGGTTGTTCTTCCTTCCTTCCCGACATCCAGGACTCGGCCACGTATTGACTCGCTGAAACATTTCCGCGATGGGCGGGTCGCTCCACCAAGGACCAGCAGAATCTCGGCGGCCGCAGCCCCATCATGAATGCCTGCACCAATAACGATGGGTGAGCATCCGATAACTCCGTACCTCCGTGGTGAACCTTCGCACGAAGTGGGAGAGGGTTAGTCCTCCTTTGCTTCAAACCCGGGAGGAGCGCGACGAAGGCTTTAGTCGTGCAAGCGCCAAAAGCGTAGCTCGAAGTCCTTGGCGGCTGTTCAAAGGATGTCACCGACCCACTTTTTAAGGTCTTGTACCGTATGCGGGCGGATCCTTTCAAGCGTGGTGGGAGCATACGCACATCAAGGCGTCCGAAGTTCCATATAGGGCCATTTGATCACGTCCGGCGGCGTGATCGGGTGGATCAACGACTCCATCATAAAGGTCGATGGAGAGGCGGAAGTTCAAGGGCGCTGGGTATTCCCGTATGTCGTGACGGGGACTCCCGTGGGACACTTCCCTCTGCTCTTCTTTGGACTTGCGACGTCCTTTGCACCTCCTCCGGCATGCGATGGACCGGATCGAGCCCGAAATAGGTCCGTCAGTGCGAAGACACACGCCTCGAGTTCAGCGGGGCGTCCAGTTTTCAAGAGCCGGGTTCCGTCACGAACCCGGCGGGAGGTGGAGAAGATGGTACCGGCGACGCCTCATGATGCCGGGAAAGAGGTCCCGGCCTTTGGAGGTTCGGCTCTGCCGCCTCCTGGAGTAGGCGGGGGAGGACAGCCTGGACAGTACTTGCCAGGGTTCGGACCTGTTGGGAAAGGTCCTGAAAAGCCTCCACCGTGACGGTGGGGGGAAGCGGTGGAACCCGACTTGGCGGGTAGAGCCCGGCGTCGCTAAATATATTCCAGTAGCGATCTATAGTTGCGGCAGGATCGTCCCTCCGGGGTTCGAGTGCGAGACCTCCGTAGGGTGCCAGGCCGGAAAGC
The DNA here is from genome assembly GCA_023547065.1 of Musa troglodytarum. Lineage (NCBI taxonomy): Eukaryota > Viridiplantae > Streptophyta > Magnoliopsida > Zingiberales > Musaceae > Musa > Musa troglodytarum. The sequence continues at coordinate 61,179,662 of CP097510.1, read as the reverse complement.
GACCTTTCGTCCATGTGTCGTTAAGGGCGGAGCGGGGTCGCCGGCAGAGGCCCTCCTTCTAGCGCCAATCTGTTGGGAAAATAACTTTACCGTGACCCGGGCGCACGCGGAATCCGGAAGCGGGTCGTCTCGTGCAGTTCGGGCCGTCGATGGCTCCTGCTCACGCCCGTCGAGCTCTCCGAAAGCTGCGCGCTCCTCGGCCGTCGGGGGCGAGACCTGCAGCAGGGCGGGTCGGATGCTCCGCCCGACCCCCCCCGCCTCGATCTTGGCCGTCGTGAGTTCCCAGAGAAGTGCGGGGATGTTCGAGTCTACTCACCTCCCGGAGTGTACAATGCAAGAAAGGGTCCTGGAAAGAGATCCAGGGAAGAAGAGGTCCTTCCCTTAGAGGTCTTGAGAAAGATCAGAGAGCCTCCCTCCTGTCTTACCTGTTCGGGTTAAATAGGTCGGACGGAGGGCATGCTTCCGACTGTCTGCAGGTGGCGTACGGGCCTGACCTCGCAGGTCGGTGCCGTGGTCAGCTTGGCGGGTAGTTGGGGCGATGCTGAGGAGAAACGACGTCGGGCGGTCAAATCGCGGGTGTTATGGAGCGCAGGAGGGGCGATGACGTCATCCGGGTGTACGACCGAAGACCAAGTGTCTCGTCATACTTAATACCCCAATCAGTATGTGTGTTATATGTGTGTTGTGTTTGTGTGTGTGTTATATGTGTGTTGTGTTTGTGTGTGTATGTGTTATATGTGTGTGTGTGTTATATGTGTGTTGTGCTTGTGTATGTATATGTGTGTGTATATGTGTGTGTATATTATTTGTGTGATGTATGTGTATTGTGCTTGATTGTAGGTGTGTTATGAGTGTTGTGTGTAATTTGTTGTGTGTTATATGTGTATGTATTGTGTTTGTGTGTGTGTTATATGTGTGTTGTGTTTGTGTGTATATGTGTTATATGTGTGTGTGTTATATGTGTGTTGTGTTTGTGTGTATATGTGTTATATGTGTGTGTGTTATATGTGTGTTGTGTTTGTATATGTATTGTGTTATATGTGTGTGTCATATGTGTGTTGTGCTTGTGTATGTATATGTGTGTGTATATTATTTGTGTGATGTATATGTATTGTGTTTGTGTGTGTGTGTGTTATGTGTGTTGTGTTTGTGTGTGTGTTATATGTGTGTTGTGTTATATGTGTGTGTGTTATATGTGTGTTGTGTTTGTGTATGTATTATGTTATATGTGTGTGTGTGTGTGTTATATGTGTGTTGTATTTGTGTGTGTATGTGTTATATATGTGTGTGTGTTATATGTATGTTGTGTTTGTGTATGTATTGTGTTATATGTGTGTGTGTTATATTTGTGTTGTGCTTGTGTATGTATATGTGTGTGTATATTATTTGTGTGATGTGTGTGTATTATGCTTGATTGTAGGTGTGTTATGAGTGTTGTGTGTAATTTGTTGTGTGTGTTATATGTATTGTATTTGTGTGTGTGTGTTATATGTGTGTTGTGTTTGTGTGTATGTGTTATATGTGTGTGTGTGTGTGTTATATGTGTGTTGTGTTTGTGTATGTATTGTGTTATATGTGTGTGTGTTATATGTGTGTTGTGCTTGTGTATGTATATGTGTGTGTATATTATTTGTGTGATGTATATGTATTGTGTTTGTGTGTGTTATGTGTGTTGTGTTTGTGTGTGTGTTATACATGTGATGTTATATGTGTGTTGTGTTTGTGTATATATTGTGTTATATGTATGTGTGTTGTGTTTGTGTATGTATATGTGTGTATGTTATATGTGTGTTGTGTTGTGTTATAAGTGTGTGTATGTTATATGTGTGTAAGTAGAAGGAGGAAGCGAAAGTGCCACTATAATGGACGTGATAGGTTACTTTCAACGGTTACCGATGGTCGGTGGCATCACGATTCAAGAGGAGGCCCGGATCGATACTTGATATTCAATGCCAAGTGACTCCAGACTTGCAAGATATAAAAGAGGAGGAATGAGAAGATTGACACCTTTTCTATTATCATCCTCCAGATGACCTGAGAAGACGTCAAAAATGTTTAGTTTTTATGTACATCATCATCACCACTTCACTCCTCTGAGCCTCATGGGACATGGTCTCTGTCATTTGTGATCTTTGTCGGTGTATCTGTCGGTGGTGCTCCATGCGACTAGGCATGTCACGAGCATTGGAGTTCTGGCGTGGCTTCAAGGTGTGTGCGTTCAATATTAGCTAAAGCGGCGGGGCGGCCAGACGGACAGCCGCTCCCTTCCTCTCTCCCCGCGATTGATCCGCCTCACACCTCTCCTCTATTGGCTGATGCAGTATGCATGCTATGCTGGTTGTGTCCTTGTGGCCACCGGTGAAAGACACAGAAGGAGCTGAAGCAGGGAAAAGCGGAAGAAGGATGAAATGAGGAAGGTTGGCAAGGATGAGGAATGGAAACGAACACGATGAGAAGGATGAATGGAGAAGGAAGAAAGGTCGGAAGGAAGGGGAACATTGTCCGTGCAGGGACAAGGAGCTGACCGAGAAGGAACAAAATCCTAATAGAACCGATGTCGAACCCAAATCTTCCACTTCCTCGTCCTGCTCTTGCGGTCACCTTCCTCCTCAACTAGCTCGGTCCAGCCCAACGTCGTCGCCAGCCGATGCGCTCAACCCGCTCCTCTGTCGTCCTGCTCTTGCGGCCGCCTTCCTCCTCAACTAGCTCGGTCCAGCCCAACGTCGTCGCCAGCTGATGCGCTCAATCCACTCCTCGTCACGGTGTAGGGTTCGGCGGTTTAAAACAAGTTGGGCGGATCGTATACCCATTAGCTCAAGTTGAATAGGTCCACGAAGCACGCTTACGATGGCCGTCAGATGGACTTACCGCTAGCGAGCGGACGACAAAGAGGCTCAAAAAAAAATTTTGTCCTCAAACCCTTGAAACCCGAATTTGTTACATTCACCGGTAGTGGCCGGAACCCGAGCTATGATGGGCCCATACAACTGCTGCTTGCTCTGTCTCGTTGATGGGCGTAATTGTGGCCTGCCCATACAACTAGACGAGGTTTTGAGGGTTATTTTGACCTTGATAGAGCCCAAGTGATGGGTAACTGACTTTGATTCTCTTGTTACTTGGCTTTACTTCAGCTTTTTTGTTCGACAAGCGATGCATGAATGCAGAGTTAATAGAAGAAAGAAGATTAAGCCATGAGTGGGCTGGAACCCACAACTAAGAGGCCCATCAACGAGACTAGGCATGCGGCAGGTTGTATGGGCCCATTATAGCTCTGGGATACGGTCACCACAGGTGAAACTAACAATGTCGGATTTCAAGGGTTTGAGAACCAAAAAAAAATTTTTGTGCCTCTTTGTCATCCATCCAGCTAGCGGTAAGCTCAGCGAGTCATCATAAGCGTGCTTCATGGACATGTTTAACTCAAGTTAATGGGTATACGACCCGGCAACTTTCGTTTTAAATCAATCTCAACGACCTCGATAGCGGAAGAAGCGGCGAGAGGAGGGCGTGTCGGTGAGTGACAGCTAAGGCTGAACCGAAATTTGTTTTGGAACAAGATCCTTCCTACCGTCGCATATAGAAGAAGCTGTCGATCCGTCGGGATTAGTGTATTAGAAGCAGATCGGCGGTGGTGTGTCAGTGCCCGTCTTTGTCAAAAATGGTTCCATCGATCTTTGTCCCGTACATGTGGTCGTACGTGAAGCCAATGTAAGGCATAATGCCAACCTCGAGCCGTCACGGCCGTGCGCCGCGCCCTTTGAAGGATCGGCGGCGAAGGCCACGTCTACTCCACCCACCCGTAGGACTGGTTCACCAACACCCGTCCCGGTAGCGTCCCTCACGTGCTCGGGGACCGGCGCATGTAGAGCCCTACGTTGAGGCAGCTCCCTCCTCCGAGCACTTGGGCGCGCGCTTTGATGACCCCGTCCTCGGACGGGGTTGTATCTTTAATCTACACAGTGCTTGTATCTTTAATCTACACAGTTGAGGTGTCAGTTGCTCAGCGAAATCAAAGAAGTGCAAAGATGGGCTCGAGATAGGTTGATGCCTCCTAATAAATTTTATTCAACCACCCCATGAAGACCATGATCATATAAAGATTTAGCTTTTGAACTATGTGAAAATGCCCGAAGCATGGGACCAAGAATTAGTAAAACCAGGAATCGCTCACCGTCACATCAAACCGCTTCTTTTGGTTTTGACACCATGAATAATACTACTGGCGCAGTAAATTCATTGCCGAGATAGAGAGGAAGGTGAATATTTAGTGCTTCACACCTGAACCTTTGACCTGTGCTGCAGTTGGCCCAGGGATTCTGTGTTGGCCAAATGCTCTGATGACCGCTCAACTTCCTTGGTGGCCATCAAACATTCATGCCATTATTCCTCCTAAGAAGCAAAAATTTAAAAAGGACTGGTATGATGAGTTGGACTCTTACTTTTTTTCTGGGTAAATGATCAACATCTCCTCCTATTTCTCTTCCAAAATAAAGATGTAGATTGGATGTTGCATCACCATTAAAATCCCTTATATTAAACTATAATTAAATACAAAATATGTTTTACACATTGTATAACCATCTCTGTCTTCTTTCCAAATACTTCCATTTGGACTATGGACTAAAAGATCCTAAAACACTTGTATATTTGGAGTTATCCGATAGAAGTAACAATTTATAATTCAAAACAAAAAAATTAGATCATAGAACCGACTGGTTCTTCATTAGTTATCCAAAAATTCAAAGGAGTTTAGATATGTTATTCTAATAACAGTTCAAGAATTGTAAAAACTGGAAATGCTAGATTCACTAAAACTAATGAAATTAGTAGGAGTACTTTGGGTTCAGCACCAGTAGAAGAGAAAATCTAGCAGGTAATTTGCACCAAGGAACCATCCTTTGTCGTTGCAATGAATACCTGGAACATTCTTGCAACCTAAACAGCAATACAAATATCTCACCCATACACATGATACTTAATGCTACCTACAGAGGTAAACCATATTGCCAAGATATGGGTTCGAAAGTAGGAAAACTAGTCTCACACGTACAAACATAAGAGTTGGAACACACTCTTGTACTGCTCGATATAGGAGAACTGCAGTACCAAGATCCTTCAGCACTCATGCTTCAGAGACAAAGATGAAATCCCAGATGAGCAGCTACACTTTGTTATACTACTAGCAGATGATCCAGAAAGTGTCATGAGAATAATAGCCATGGCACAATCTGAAATCCTTGAAATACTTGTGCTCCAGAGTCTGTCTGTTGAGCGGTGACTCTTTTACAAGGGTCCAAGCGGAGCATTTTCTGATAACCAATGTTTTAATTGGACAATTAGCGACAAGGGACTTTAATTGGCCATTTGGCCAGGATAAGCAATGAAAGAAATGTAATCCATTTTTGCTGAAACAAAACATTTATTTTTTCCATGCATGCAAATTGTAGCTATGATCATGGATATTTCATCATTTAAGGGCTAAATAAATATGTTCTCAAAATGGTCCAACACCTGGAAAAATTAGAAAAGTAGCTTTCAGAACCAGAGATAACTAGGGGGTTGAACCAGGAAAATCTAATCAGACATCGAGAATGCTATCGTACTGCAATCCAAGTGAAGTGCATATTGTTGCGTATAGTGACCAGCATGTTTGTAAATATTTTTTTTTCATAAAATGTATAATACAAATAACAAAACTATTGAGCTTGTCTTGAATTTCACATTATAAAAGCAATGTTTTCTTTCACACATGCATGCATCAAAATTATTGGCACTTACAGAGAGGATCAATTCCTGTAGCTTCAAGATTTGTAACTACTGTTGCGGATCCTGCACAGCAGAAATCCAATTACAGGCCTTGGAGAGAGAACCAAAGGAATTAGAGAGGTGAAGGTGGGAAGAACAATCAATTGTGTCACCAAGGCAGAACAAAATCTGAACCCTCCTCAAATCGTGGGGTTGTTTGCATTTTGAATGAATATCCAAAAGATAGATAGTGCCCATATGCCTTGCCCGGGTAAAAAGGAGAAGAGGGAAAGAATCCTTTTATCACATGACACAGTGTCACAATAATACATAGAACACCACAATTGATGAGTCCAGAGCCTAATAATGGACTTGTGAAAACCATTGTGATAGTTGAACTCTTTCTTCTCATTTGGACTAAAAAATGGGTTCGGGATGTTCTACGTGCATTTAAGTCAATCGTATAATTGAACTTTTTCATACGACCTTCCCACAACCAATGTGCAGTATGTAGAGAGCGGTTTCCAATATAAAAGCCCCATACCACGTCGCTAAAGAGGAAGAGGCTCTTTTTCCTTTCCAAGGCAACGACCGGCTTTCCCTACATATACTAACTTGACCTTGGAGGGTGGGAGCCATCAGGCCCGACCTGTATGCGAGATATGCGATCTTGGAAAGGGAACCTTCGGAGGAACCGCCTCGGCGCCCAAGGAGCCAACCACCCTCTTGGTCCAGCCCTCCAACCGCTTTGGACCCCAAAGGCGTCCTTGGGTGACACTTGCACGTCCTGGGTCGAACCAAGCCGTGCCATCTCAGATGCCACGGCATAAAGGTACACTGACAATGTGTTTGTATGTGTATTGTGTGTAATATATATGTTGTGTATGCATTGTATATGTGTGAGTTGTGTGTATGTGTGAGTATAGTTGTGTGTGTTATGAGTTGCGTGTGTAGTGTGTAGTGTATAGTGTGTAGTGTGTGTGTTGTGTTGTATTGTGTGTAGTGTATGTGTTGTATGTGGTGTGTAGATAGTGTGTAGTGAGTGTGTTGTGTGTAGTGTATTTGTGTAGTGTGTGTTAAGTTAGTGTGTAGTGTATGTGTATAGTGTGTAGCATGTAGTTTGTGTGCAGCGTGTAGCGTATAGTATGTGTAGTATATAGTGTGTATATGTGTAGCGTGTGTTGTGTGCAGTGTATAGCGTGTAGTGTATGCAGTGTGTAGTATGTGTGTTGTGTGTAGTGTGCATGTGTTATGAGTTGTGTGTGTGTAGTGTAGTGTATAGTGTGTAGTGTGTGTGTTGTGTATTATGAGTTATGTGTGTATAGTGTGTGTTGTGTGTCACATATTAAAAAAAAAGCGACGTCGTCTCGTGCGATATCGCATGTGATTTTTTTTTATACAATGTCGCATGCAGTTTTTTTAATATCTGACGTCGTCTATATTTTTATTTTGGTATCATTAATGCCTCAAATATTAGACTCACTTAATGAACAATATTGTAATATTTTTGACAGCTTTCTTGCTGAAAGCATGCATGACGATAGTTGTATGGTTTTGCCTACTAGAAGGAGGTGCTACTGATCCAACATTTCTTTACTTTGCCTTGAAGAAAATTATGATCTAGTTGAACTTATCTTTTATCCTTTTGCTCTTGAAGGACCTTTAAGAGTTTGTCCATGGTTGAATGTTTCTTCACTGTATAGTATAAATGCTTTTTTGGAGTTTCTAGGTGTTTTATTTTTTTAATGAGCATTTACTTAAATGAGAACTGAATTTTTAGTTTTGCCTGCCAACCAGAGCATCATTGTTTGGAGTTTCTAGGTGTTTTATTTTTTTAACTTAAACGAGAATGAGAACTGAATTTTTAGTTTTGCCTGCCAATGAGCATCATCTAGAGATGATGCTTGATTTACCATTACATGAATTTTTAGCACAGTATATAGGATTTTGTTAACATCACACTCTGAGGTTATATCTCACTGTGCTGCTGAAGCTGAAGTTTTACCTATCTAGATGTACCAAGTTTGAGCTTCTATTGAGATATGTTTGATGGCTGCTGCAGCAGCATAACCATTCGTGGTTGGTAACTCCAGTCTGATGGAGGAGATGACAGACTCTCTCCCAAATCACATGATTGGCTTCTAACATCACCAAATCTGAATAAAGAAATAGAACCACAAAAGTACAGTGACACATGTGCAAGAAAAAGTTATCCCCCAAAATCCTTCATGTAGGGAAATGTAATTATTTCCTACAAGAAGCCATTCAAAGCAAAATGAGAATGCTGATTGCAAAAAAAAACAAATAAGCATTAAGTACACTAAACTTAAATTGATAGATCAGCCAAACAACCGACAGAGATGGTTCAGGCAGAAAAACAATCTACAAATAGTGCTTATTACACTTACAGAAATCAGGTTATGTAGCTTAAGAATTTTTTGCTACAATGTGAGATGGGACAGCCAAACATGTGCTCAATCTCTACAACGATTGAGATAAGTTAGTGGTTTGGCTTAGGTTTTTTCACTATCATCACAGTGCAAAGCGCATGGTGTGCACAGTAATCACTCACGCTACCCAAGACAGTACTGCAGGAAGTATAAATGCAGTACAGATTAGTAGAGTTAAGAAATTGAGAATGAACAATTAACGCAATCATCTGGGTCTCTCACTTTTGCATATAAGATAAAAGAGCTGGATTTGGTCAGTCAATTTGCACTTTATTGCATATGTAATGTTAGTATGGGTCCAAACACTCTTGGAAACTAAAACCCTTACAATTAGGTTCAAACAAAATTTTCTCCCTTCAGTGTGCAAGTTTTCTAATTATATGATATCATTTGTGTCCCTTACAAGCTAAAGCATTGTTTAACAAATCATGGATGAACAACAAAGAAGAATATTTGCAATCGAGTAATTATAGATTAAGAAAGAGGCTGAATTTACTCTATCAACAAAAAAACGTTTGGCTGATTACTTTTCAGTTTATTTAATAGAAAGTTCTATGTAATTTAAGTATCATTTCCTTTTTCATCTTTTTCTGAAAAACAATAAAATAAAAATTTCCATCTATCATTTCGTTTTGTTTCCCGTTCGTAGGACAAATCTTTTCGCTAGTTATTCTTAGAGATGGAGAAATATTGAATCTAGTTGAAAAACTAGTTTAGTCTCGATCATATACAGGAGCAAATGACTTGGAGCATGGTCGAAGAATTCTTTTTCATCTTTTACTCAATTCTTGGCCCGTCTCCTTATGCATGCACTTCCGCTGAAATGGATGAGCGAAACCATGACGCAAGTGTTTGATGAAAATAAAGCTATAGACTACTCCTGCAGAAAAAAACTATTTGCCATGAGAAGGTACTTTTGCTACAAAACTGTAGGTCGATCGAAGCTGTGGCTGATCAACTTTATGGCCCTTACCATGATAAAGTGCATGCTCTTTGGTTGGCAGAAGTTGTGTTGAGATTAAGTAAAGACTAATGAAGACCTCCGACAGAAACATGATATGACATCACAATTTATGCAAATGTTTAACCCATAACTCGGTGGAGATCTTTAAGCATGAATGTGACTAACACAAGAAATTAGTGTGTTAGTCTCTCAACTAATCTTTATGCATCGTGTGCTTGCTTTCCCTCCTCATGCGATGACGTGGGGCTTGTGTTAGTCTCTCAACTATATTAGCTTAGTCGGAGATAAGAAAAAACGGAGGAAGAGGATGCTCCAGGGAAGACCATAAAAGATTACTGACCATTTGCCTGCGAAATGGCGAGAATCATGCATGATGTTATAAGACCTATCGAAATAAGATAAAATGTGAAACTCAAACCTCGCAGCAATAACTGGATGGAATCGAGTAGACTCAAAATCTTAGCGGCGGCGGTGAGCTTGTTTAAATCCCTCTACTTGATTGCCCACGGATTGCCAAGGCCTCCACCATATGTGCGAGAGGTGGCATGGCGTGGAACCCAACTTCCATAATGACATCTCTTACGGCATGCTTGAGAGCAATTCCACCGGTACAAGATCGGAGATGGGTTGAAAGAACCATCACATTCAAGTTGGTTTAGGGTTCGTACCAACAAATATGCCTCATTGTTCACCTCCTCTCGATTTGGACGATAAGCGAAAGGCAGTTCTCTTGGTTTCGGTTTGAGTTTGAACTGCTTTATGCAAGCATATTCAAGCATTTCTGATCACAACGAAAAAGAATAAAAGCGCTTGCGAGTTGCTACTTTGGTTTGTTTCTCAAGCTTATAAGCTTCCTCCAATTTTGCAAGAGATACAGAAACATCCTACAAAAAAAATGCCTTACTCTAAAGTACAAACAACTGAAATCTAAGGAGAATAATAAAGATCTTATTGTGTATGTGTTGTGTCTTGTTGTTGTGTGTGTATTGTATGTGTGTGTGTTGTGTGTATGTGTGTGTTGTGAATGTTATGTGTGTTGTGTTTTGTGAATTCTGTATGTGTTTTATGTTTGTATATATGTATGTGTATGTGTTTGTGTGTGTTGTTTTGTGTTATGTGTGTATTGTGTATGTGTTGTGTCTTGTTGTTGTGTGTGTATTGTATGTGTGTGTGTTGTGAATGTCATGTGTGTTGTGTGTTGTGTGTTTGTGTTTTGTGTTTGTATATATGTATGTGTGTTGTATGTTTATGTGTTGTGTTGTGTTATGTGTTGTGTGTATATTGTGTATGTGTTGTGTATGTGTATGTGTGTGTATTGTATGTGTGTGTGTGTGTATAAGTGTTGTGTTATAAATGTTGTGTGTGTATATATGTGTGTTGTGTGTGTGTGTTATATGCATGTGTGTATGTGTTGTATTTGTGTGTGTGTGTGTTATTTGTGTATGTATATGTTGTGTTGTGTATGTGTGTTGTGTGTGTTGTATGTATGTATTGTATATGTGTTGTGTGTGTATTGTGTGTCTTGTGTATGTGTATGTATTGTGAATGTTTATTGTGTATGTGTGTGTATTGTGTGTATGTGTTGTTTGTGTTGTGTATATGTGTATGTGTGTGTATGTGTGTGTGTGTGTATATGTGTGTTTTTATGTTTGCATATATGTATGTGTGTTGTGTGTGTATATGTTGTGTTGTGTTATGTGTTGTGTGGATTGTGTATGTGTTGTGTCTTGTTGTTGTGTGTGTATTGTATGTGTGTGTGTTGTGAATGTTGTGTGTTGTGACTTCTGTATGTGTTTTATGTTTGTATATATGTATGTGTGTTGTGTTGTATTATGTGTTATGTGTGTATTGTGTATGTGTTGTCTTGTTGTTGTGTGTGTATTGTATGTGTGTGTGTTGTGTGTATGAGTGTTGTGTTATAAATGTTGTGTTGTGTGTGTATATATGTGTATTGTGTGTGTGTGTGTGTGTTATATGCATGTGTGTTGTATGTATGTGTTGTATTTGTGTGTGTGCTGTTTGTGTATGTATATGTTTTATTGTGTTGTGTGTGTTGTATGTATGTAATGTATATGTGTTATGTGTGTGTATTGAATGTGAGTGTATTGTGAATGTTTGTTGTGTATGTGTGTTGTGTGTATGTGTTGTTTTTGTGTGTGTGTTGTTTTTGTATGTATATATTGTGTTGTGTTGTGTATGTGTGTTGTGTGTGTTGTATGTATGTAATGTATATGTGTTGTGTGTGTGTTTTGTATGTGTGTGTATTGTGAATGTTTGTTGTGTATGTGTGTGTGTTGTGTGTATGTGTTGTTTGTGTTGTGTATATGTGTATGTGTTGTGTTGTGTTATGTGTTGTGTGTGTATTGTGTATGTGTTGTGTCTTGTTGTTGTGTGTGTATTGTATGTGTGTGTGTTGTGAATATTATGTGTTGTGTGTATGAGTGTTGTGTTATAAATGTTGTGTGTTGTGTGTGTGTGTGTGTTGTATGCATGTGTATTGTGTTGTGTGTATGTGTTGTATTTGTGTGTGTTGTTTGTATATGTATATGTTGTGTTGTGTATGTGTGTTGTATGTGTTGTATATATGTATTGTATATGTGTTGTGTGTGTGTTGTGTATGTGTGTGTATTGTGAATGTTTGATGTGTATATGTGTGTTGTGTGTATGTGTTGTATTTGTGTGTGTGTTGTTTGTGTATGTATATGTTGTGTTGTGTTGTGTATGTGTGTTGTGTGTGTTGTATGCATGTGTTGTGTTGTGTGTATGTGTTGTATTTGTGTGTGTTGTTTGTGTATGTATATGTTGTGTTGTGTTGTGTATGTGTGTTGTGTGTATTGTATGTATGTATTGTATATGTGTTGTGTGTGTTGTGTATATGTGTGTATTGTGAATGTTTGTTGTGTATGTGTTATTTGTGTTGTGGCATGTAACCCTAAAACTAAGGTGATTAATAGGAAAAAAAATTTAACACTGTGCGAGACCTTAAACTAATCAATGGAACAATGAATGGCATTGAGTTTCATAACCATAACAATATCTTGCAAGAGAACTTGGGTGAAAATCATAAATGTCCTTGTGATTGTTATTGATTTGAGTTTTGTAGGTTGGGTTGCCTGTGATCTGTGTTGTTAAACCTTTTATTGTTTGGCAGTCGGACAGTTTTTTTCCACCCCCAATTTGTTCAACTTAAATTACTCTCAATGATATGATATTTTAAGATTTATTTGTTGTTGCAGGATTTGGTTCATTGGGCTTGATGACGTCTGTATTGGTAAGTACCAAAGTTTCAGTCTCTACTTATCCCATGTATTGGTGGTAACAATGATTGTCCCCTTCCTTTTTTTTGCTTGAATATTAAATAGTTTCTTTTAAATATTGAAAATCTGCTTCATCATGACATCGGTGTTGTGCTAAATTCAAATCCTTGTTTGGTATTTCCGGAAACACTTGGAAAGTTTGAAGAAACTAGGAATTGCAGAAGCATTGTAATTCAATTGAAAAAGAAAAACTAGCATGACGGAACATGTTCCTTAAATGAGAAAAGATTGGGAAAGCCAAAAGGAAAAAGAAATGCAAGGCGATATACCTTTTAAAACAAACCATAATTGATAGATAAATACTTTTGTCTTGGATATTTGATTTGTGATAGTTTTTCACAATCATGCAAATACAAGAAAACCGTTGACTTTTTCCTTCAAGGTTGCTGTTATCCTTATCTTGACTCTCTCTCTCGGAAAGTCTAGTGTAAGCTGCACCAAAAATGAGATTTTCTCTGTGATTTAATTTGGCAGATGATACCGAGGTGCCCGGCATGTGTTTGCTAATGGATTTCTTTTGAAGATTGGCGGTCCCTTCTACATCAATGCATATCCATTTTTAGCTTACAAAAGTGATCATGACCATATTGATAACAATTATGCTCTTTTTCGAATCTAGAATCCATGATCACGGTAAGCGGCTGCGCTATGATAACATGTTTGATGCTCAAATAGACGCGCGATTTATGCTGCTCTCGAAGCCACTTTGGTTATGGTAAGATGGAAGTTCGGGTTTGGAGGGATTGGGCTTAGGTGGGGATGAGAACCAAGCTGGAGCCACTGTTCAGAATGCAAGGACTTACAATTTTAATCTTCGGAAACGACTTTTCAAGAAAAAAGGGACTCCACGATAGCACGACGGCCAAAGATGGTGGTCACGACTTATTTTTTGCTTTATTTAATGAGGATTTAAAGCTGAGACCGAGTTCTGAGAAGCACTACGGGCTATTCAAGGCCGATGAGAGCAAACACGGTAGTGGAACTCTGCTAATTAGTATCGATTTCTTGGATTCTTAGCAATATGCTTACCTTTTGAAATGATTCTGCTTTTTGGAACTACTACTAATTTGTATAACAATAACCTTGGCGTAATTAATTTAGAAGCTGCAGGCTTGAATCGACTAACATTCTACTTTGGGTGGTGCAATCGCAGAGAATTCCTACACAAAGTTGCCTTGTACCATCTGCCACAGTTCTCACTTGTTACCTAATGGTTGTTCTAGCTTTGATAATTTAGTTTGACCAGAGAAGAAATCCTGCCGAGATCTGTCGACTGGACCTGGACAGTGTTTGTTGGGATCCTCTTACCTCTTCTCCTATCTATCAGGTGCATATCCTCCCTGCTCATGAGAATTGTGCGGGTACAACAAGCCTCTAAATGATTTAGGACATGAAGAAGCTAGTTTCCATTGACATTCCAATTCCGTTCATTACTTGGTTCTTTAGTTCTATAACTTGATGACACAAGTTTTTATAAACATTGTAAGATGAGAAATATGTAATTGTTTGATGTTTTCAATGCGATAGAGGCCATTATTAATTGATCTAAGCGACAACTTTGACTCGATTTTGTTTTATGGTTATGATTAATTTAGTGTTTTAGTGAGGGCCCATCAACGAGGCGGGCATGCGACAGTTGTATAAGCCTATTATAGCTCGGGATTCGGTCACCACAGGTGAAACTAACGTCAATTTCAAGGTTTTGAGGACCAAAAATTATTTTGGGCCTCTTTGTCGTCCGTCTGCTAGCGGAAAGCTCATTGGGCCAGTCAGCATGGCGTGCTTCATGGACCTATTTAACTTGAGTTACTGGGTATACGACCCGGCCCAACTTGTTTTAAATCAATCTCAACCTGACCCCGGTGATGGAGGAGCAATATCCGGGAGGGAGGAACCGCGTCGGTGGCGGCGGCCATTTTGAACCGGCGGTTGCGGAACAAGATCCTTCCAACCGTGGCATGCAGAAGAACCATCGGTCGATCGGGTTAGTCTTTGGAGCAGATCGGCAACGGTGTGTCGATGCTCATCTTTGTCAAAAATTGTTCCCCCGATCTTTGTCCCGTACATGTGGTCGTACATGAAGCTGTTGTAGGGTGTAATGCCAGCCTCCAGAAGCCCGTCCCTGACCGTCGATTGCCTCTGAAGCATCGGCGGCTCAAAGGCTACCATCTTCTCCACCTTTGGTAGGGTGGTTCTGCGCCCCATCCCGGTAGCGTCCCTCCGTACTCAAGTTCGTGCACCCAGTCGAAGGCGATAAGCATACCTCCAATCTCCAAATCATCAATGTCCTTCGTATCCAACCCTGGTCCACCTAGTCCGGCCCATTTGTATGAGAAAAAAACCCGACCTCTACCCCAAGCCGGGCCGTGAGTCAAACAAGCTAAGCCGAGAGTTCAAACAAGCTGGGCCGATAAAGTCTTGACACCTCTACGGATGGTTACCGCAATGAACCCTTTGGCGCTTGAATTGCCTTAAAAAAATTAAATCTTGGCAAAATCATCAAATTTCGTTATCTTATTCGACTTACGGTGTTGAGACTCTAGTACTTGCTAACACGTGAGCTTCATGCAGCTTGATTACAGCGTGGAGAAAGCTCATGCGCGTCGAATCCATCTCGCTCGACCGACACAATGACATCCTCCTCCGCACTGTAGAGCTCTCATCGGCTTCTACCTCCTCCTTCACCCACGCCGAGTACATAGATTTAAATCTTCAACCCACTAGAAACGTAAGATGCTCGACCAAATCGCCTCTGAAGTTGCTTTGTTAAATCGTTTTTGCCTACTTAGAAGTGTGCATGGATGGTGTCTTGTTTCCAATGTTTTGCCCATTTGATGAACGCTCTTACTCCCAAGTCTGGACCAAGATTCATCTGGCCACGGATCTCTAATTTTTAAAAAAAAGAGAAATTACTATTCAATATCTTTAATTCCAATGGGTGAAGGTGAAAAAGAAAAAGTCTTGCGTTGCAAGGTAGATAGTTTAGAAATATTATAAAAAATTTTAAAATAAAATTATAAATAATAATAAAAGATTATAAATAATAATCTCCTATTTAATTTATTAACTTCCATATTCGATTGCTTCACTCCAATCGTTTTTTTTTTTAGGACTGCACTATTATTTAATTTATTTACTCAAAATTTGTTTGTTATCATCCCAAAAAATATTTTATAGAACTGATATCACGGAGACCATCTAATATCTACGAGTCCATAATCATAATTATTTCGAGAATGTAACCTAAATAGCCGAGTCCATAATCATAATCACTTCGAGAATGTAACCTAAATAGCCGAAAACTCAACTCCGGATGGTAAAAATCGATGCGAAGCTGCAAGCAAAAGATCTGCTGATTTTTATCAATTCGCCGACAAAATAGATTTAGGTCAACCTAAAAATGACACCGACATTATTACTTTTTTACTTTATTCTTTTCTCCTCCCATCACATCACCAAGAGGAAAAGGAAAACAAACAAAATACTTAGAGGACAATGTCACAACAACAACAATAACGGCCAGTGATGGTGGGAAGGTGGGGAGTGGGGGAGGCAGTACCAACTATCAGCCATGCCACATGAATTTGATATAAAATCTTTATGTTTCCTCGGACAAGAATGGAAATGCCACTGAAGCGCCTCCTCAATCCAAGGTCTTGGTGATTGAACTCGGAATAATTCCAGTCTTGAGTTTTTACTTTTGCAACATATGATGTATTAATCGATGATTTGAAAAGGGCTCTCATTGGAAGAACAAATAAGAAACTATTCCAATAAGATATTCACGAGTCAATAGGCGTATCCAACTTCAACAAATCATAAAAGGAAGCAAATTTCCTTCCTTACATCCATTGTATATATTTTGCTATAAATAAAGGAAGATCATTTCTTGCAGCCAATAGCATTCATTACCTCCGATGTTACCAACTATTTATGGTCACGAAGCGATTAGAGATAATTTGAGACCAAAGTTTCTCCATGCACGTTTTCTCCCCTACATAAAGCATGCCAATAAGAACAAGTTAAATAGCAGGAGTTGATGAAGAACTTTCTACCTCATACGGTCTCGGTGAATTCTATTCTGATGTGACACGCGCGACTCGGCGGGAGGAACCAAAAGTAGCATTCTACCCGAGGTTGGATTGCTTGATTGTTGGTCGAGAATTCCGTGGCGGTTTGTGTATACGTCATAGTAGTAGACCCAAGGCAATCCTCTCAAATCACCATGCCTTAAAAACAAGGTGCAAAATTGCATACTAACAATGCAGCTGGCTTTTTCCCAAGCCGTACATAACATAATTGCTAGCACATTACTATACAATCAAGAGTGAAAACAACCAAATGGGAAGGCTTGCCTGTAATAGTGCATCAGAAAAAAGCTACAAGTATATCCCAATTCTTTTATGTACAAAACTACTGTTGCTCAGTTGCTGATCAAGGTACCAGAAACCATAATGTTAGGAAACGAAGCACAGACAACTATGATAGCTTAATTAGAGAAGTTGATGATCCAGTTCACTAAGTTGGCTGATATTACACAACCATATGAACACCAATTAGTGGTTAAGGAGACACATCAAACCTAGAAGAATTGCTCTGCATTCATAAAGCACAACAAACCAAAAATGATTTGATAAATAAATTCTAAACATGAAAGAATATTTTGCTTGGCAGGAAAAGAAACTTTAGTGGCTTTATCAATGTGGTAAATAAGAAAATCCATCGAAGAATCATTTTATATATATATATTATTACTCTTGATCTGTTTCTCAAGCTACCTTTGCTGTCCTGAATATGCAAATGATAGCATTTTGATTTGACGTACAAACGACCTATAAAAGAAAAGAAAGCAAACCACTCGAGTGCCTACAGATACATTCTCAATCTGTTCACCCTATCAAATAAAAAATCACCCATACTAACAAGCCAAGATAATTACAGAAAATATTGCAATAAAATAAAAAGGAACGAGAAGAGATAGTTGCCAAAGTTTTGTTTTTTGTCTGCCAATACCGAATGCTCTAGATACGTGCCTCCTAAACTAATTTAAAACAACATCTGTTAAAATGTTTGTAGCACCAAATCAGCAGAGTCTACAGTGAAGAGCAAGACCAGGACCAGCTATATGCCATTCAGCTTTAAGCTGCACAGATGTCTAGAATATGCCATTCTATTTAATAATCTCTCTTTGATTGCTGATAAAATCTAATGTGTCACTCATTAGGCAAAAGGCAAGTGCTACTCTAGCTCCTAAAGTTAAGATTATCGGAAGCACATTACTCATCAATTTAAGAAAGATGCTGAGGACTAAAATGCAAACAAGGATTATTTTGTGTACCATTCCCAGTATGTTCCTGGTCAGAACATGTACTGGTGGCATGACACAATCCACTTGTTGACTGGCATGAGCTAACCACATTGCCAAAAGGGTACTGCGACACCCTGGCCCCATATAAATACTTGAACACAGGATCATGTCTCAGTTCAGCAATCATTATTTGAGTGTAGATATTGTGCAAATATGAATATTTACTCCTAAAGAAGGGTTATAAAATGATATTACACAAAGTTGCAAGAAGAAGATGACTATATATTTTTGTTTTGTGCACTAGTTCAACAAGAATCCTTTGATGCACAACAACTCCTAGTTAGTCTGAGGATAACCAACTTCTAGTTAGCTGTGCTAGCATGCACTACAAGTATTTCATAGTACAAACAATGTTAATTACTTCAGACAAATGTCCACCTCTCTTATCCACAAGTTGTTTCAGAAAACATCTTTCATTGGCAATATATATAAACTTCCATAATTTCCCCTCACTATTTCGAAAGTGATAACCTGTGCTACTAACCTTTGAATCAAGGATTTAAGTCTAGCCAATGCTGATAAAACAGGCAATTTTTTGTGGACATGCTTCCAGAAACAAGTCCCTTAGTACTGGGTTCAGTGTTGATGAGCAATACAAGCATTTCTTGTGTTCATAAGTTTTAATCCTAACTGGTTTGAGTAGACCTGAACTGAGTCGAATTAAATAAACCAACCAATGTTCCGTTGTACAAGCACTCTCTTATCTCCCATTCTGAAACTGAGATGCAAGCAAGACTTCCAACTGGAGATATAGCATCTCCATGTAATTGCTGCACTCTGACACTACCCATTGAACACTAAACAAATCACAAATGATTTGCCGGAAAGGAGCTTCTGTCAGCCATCAGAAAGTGGTATGTGATATTTTCCTGTTCTCCTGATAAAGAGAGAAACAACTCAACAAGAACCCACAAATTTTTTATTTCCTATTTAGTACCCTGGTGTGTTCGGGTGAGCAGAATACAGAAAAGCTATCATCCAACGTAAATACAATTTTAACGACCTATCAGGATCCGCTACTCAAGTGATACTTAGTATCTTGCTGTTTGATCATTAGGCATAATGCTTATCTAATGGCGGTGTGACAAGCCATCCTATAAATATCATCATTTGTATACTATGCAATGTAATTTATAGAACCTAAAATTGTCCAAGAGAGATCCGACAAACTTATACTTCATGGAAGTCATCAAACATTACAAAAGGATAGCCCCAGGCCCTCATCATATATGAAATTCTCATTTCTCTCTAGAAGACATGTCTGCAGTATAGTAATAATAGTAAAAACTCCATATCATCTGTAATTCTAACAGAATTAGAAACTAAGAACAGAACATAGAATTAGTAATTCTAACAGAAAAATATTTGTCGGAAAGTCTTTTTTTTTCCATAAGTGAAATTTTAATTAAGAATATTTGTTGGAAAGTTTATCAGGATAGTGACACAAAGAAAAAGAATAGATGTATTCTTAATACTGATCAAGCATTTGCAGCAACAATTGAAGAAAGACTATTTCATCCTCCAGATTACATAACTATCATGTTTGATCTTGAGCAGGATGAAACTACAAAGTACAAAGAAACATAATGGATGTACCTCTCATTTTCTGAACACAAGGCTGAGATATCATATATGCCTCTACCAGTAATAATCCTGTAGATAAACAATTTCAAAATTATAAAAATGTATGGACTAGTAGATAGGCAAATAATGTTAGGATGATTCAATTATTACAAGCAACTAAAGCTATCAATATTATGTGAGATCTGAGACTTCCCATATTGTGACAGCAAAACTAAAAGTGTGTAAGTTTCTATTATCAAATGGTGGTCAAACTTCACCCTAAGCAGTTTCCAATATAAAAGCCCCATACCACGTCGCTAAAGAGGAGGAGGCTCTTTTTCCTTTCCAAGGCAACGACCAACTTTCCCCTACATATACTAACTTGACCTTCGGAGGGGTCTGGGGAGCCATCCCGACCCGACTTGTATGCAGGATACGCGATCTTCGAAAACGGGAACCTTCGGAGGAACCGCCTCGGCGCCAAGGAGCCAACCACCCTCTTGGTCCAGCCCTCCAACCGCCTCGACCCCAAAGGCGCCCCTCGGGTGACACTTGCACGCCCCGGGTCGAACCAAGCCGTGGCCACCGCCACGGCATAAAGGTACACAGAATAATGTGTTTGTATGTATTGTGTGTGTTATGAGGTGTGGGTAATATATACGATGTGTATGTGTTGTATATGTGTGAGTTGTGTGTGTGTGTGTTGTATATGTGTGAGTATAGTTGTGTGTGGATGTGGTGCATGTGTTGTGTGTGTTATGTGTGTGTGTGTGTAGTGTGTAGTGTGTGTGTATTGTGTGTAGTGTATGTGTTGTATGTGGTGTGTAGATAGTGTGTAGTGTGTAGTGAGCGTGTTGTGTGTAGTGTGTAGTGTATTTGTGTAGTGTGTGTTGAGTTAATATGTAGAACAGTTCCACAACAAGAATACGAGAACAGCTTATGATGTTGGAGACAATTAATTACAGTGTTTGGCAAAAAGAGCAAGGCCAGATCAATCATGAACCTAACTTGCTTTCACCATATTAAAATAACATCATAGATGAGAAACATAAACATATGAAATAAAGAAAAGTGAACTAGTGCACACAAATTTCACACCAAAGGTGAAGTCTAGAGAGTACCAATGTATGACTCAAAAGTTAAACATAACAATAAGCAATATCATGCTTAAAAATTTAAAGAATGACCACAGAGAGCAAAAATATGATTGCATACAATATAATTAACATATTTAACTAAAACGAACAGATTATTTGAATATATCTAGATACAAGTCAATTCAAACACCAAAGATGAAATGGCATATCAATTTCAAGTTCTTGTAATCAAAAAATGATCACCAATAGCTTATTGACTTTTTGCCCCAATGAAAAGAACTAGATACTTTTGTGCAAGTACAAAGATGCATAGATGGGTAAACCCCGATATGCAATAAATAAGAGACGAATCACGAATTAGGTAATTGGTTCCAAAACGATTACTATTGCACAAAATATGATTAAAAAGATACAGCATACGTAAGAAAAAAGAATGGTATTCCACTCAGTAACACATAAATTCAACTAGTACAATTATTCCTACAAATTAAAAAAAGGTGTAGATGAAAAACAAACTACTTGACAAAGACCTCACAAGTAAAATCTATATATATATATATATATATATATATATATAATTATATATATATATATATATATATATATATATATATATATATATATATATATATATATATATATATATATATATATATATATATATATATATATAAAGTGCGACGTTATTTTAATTTTAATATGCGACGTCAGGAAGGAAGAAAGAAGAGGAGTCTAAACTAGATTACTTGACCATTTAGATACTTGAATATGTTTTTGGTTCTCTTAGGTCTTAGCTGTAAATATAAAATGTCCAAGGCATATGAGATTTAAGAAGTCTTAAAACTGCAGTAGTCTAAGAATTCAGAATTAACCACAAGTTATGATCCGTTGATAAATCTCAGACCACAAAAGAAGTTTCTAAAGCATGTTGTAGTTGCTACAACATAACACTGCATTTGATTACATCTTATGGGAACATGTCTCTGATCCTATCTCTCTCATTTTTTGTCAATTTCATTCTATAATGCTTAAACACCAAAAGTATATTACCATCTTTAACAGCAAGATGTTATGCAAGTGAGTTTACAAATTATTTGGTATCGAGTCAATAAAAAAATTGCAACAATAAAGATGTTTTAGCATATGAAGCATGTATATAGTAGTGAATCATGCTAAGGCAAATAAGGTTTTAGGCATAACCATTCATAAAGAAAGGAGGGGAAAAAATCATTCATATAGTTTGGCGTTCCTCATGATTGAGAAATTAGAAGCCAACTCTGCCACGCAAGTTTATAGGGTCCACATTCATTACTAGATCACTAACGTTCGCTTAGTCTTACCATTGAGCAGATGGGTAAAGATGCAGAGAACAGATTATATAGCCCTAAAGCTAATGTTGACGTCTAATGGTAGAGAAAGAAGCAAAAAGAAAATTGCTATGGGCCAGTCGCTCACCACACAATTGCATTGGAAGGCAAGGCATTAATCTATCGTCATGCCCTTGCAGCTAAAAGTTGCTCGTCCGAGGTCATTCTTGTGCAACTTCGGCCTGGGTGTGGACCGTTATTGTTCATTAAGAACACAGCGGTCCTCATCCAAAACCAGAGACGGCAAATCCCAATGCTAATGACGAATCCAAAGAAACGGAGACGGAAGGTACAAAAGAAACCTTAATATAAAAACCCCAATAACGACGAGAAATCAAAGAAACACAAAAGAAACCTTAATATACGGACCCCAAACACGTATGAGGAATTCAAGAAACAAAGATGGAAGATATCCAAAGAAATCTTTCGATCTTGGGATCGACCGAGTCGGAAAGATTTCCGACTATGCTGGCGATTATGCTCTCTCCACCGAGCAATAGTCTCTGCCACAGAATGAGAGCCATTCTCCCCTGCGTACTTCCCTTACATCGAAAGAACGCAACCGAAGAATATAAAAGAAAAATCGCATCGGTGAAACCATGAATCCACTGCGAGAACATTAAACATTCGATCAAAACCTGACGAGAAATCAAGATTGCAAGGAACGCAAAAGAAGGAAAAGAAATACAAAAAGGGCTGACACATTAGTCGTCGAGATTGGCTAAAAAAATCCATCAAATTTAACCTGAAACAACCATTTTCTCAAGAAAACAAAAAAGAAGCACAGTCGATGAAACGCACCCAAGAACTCGAAAGGAATCTAAAGAAGAGTGAAACAAGAAAAGGTAAAAATGAGGCCAGGGGTTGAGGAATAGCACCAGCTTGAGGTGGTTTTGGACGGTGAGGTGGGAGAGCAGATCGAGCGTTCGAAGTGGAGGCGGGCGAACAGAGACGGCGGGTGGACCCTCGCCCTCGCCCTCGCTGGGGCGTTTCGCACGCCAACAATGCCTCGGCCAGGGGGTGGCGGAATCAACCGTGTCCGAGGCATTGTTGGCATGCGAAACGCCCCAGCGACGGGGGCCGAGCCGAGCCGAGCCGGACCGGGCCGAGCCGAGACGAGCCGGACCGAGCCGAGACGAGCCGGACCGAGCCGAGCCGAGCCGGGCGGAGCCGAACCGAGCCGAGCCGCGCCGAGCTGGGCCGGGCCGAGCCGAGTCGGACAGACCCGATTCTGTCCTGTCCCGCTTAGCACCGGGATGAACCTGCGGCCAGGCCCGTTACAATTTTTGAACGGTCCTGCCCGGCACGGCCGGCTCGACCGGCCCGGCTCGGCTCCGTTCGGCTCGGCTCGGCTCCGTTCGGCTCGGCTCGGCCCGGATCGGCTCGGCCCGGCTCGGCTCGGTCGGGCTCGGCTCGGCCCGGTCCGAACCGGTGGCCCTGTCCGACCCGGGTCCGGTCTGAACCGGGTGGCCCGGACCGAACCAGACCGTTCCAAAAATTTTGTGTATAATCTGTCGAGAAAGCATTTAAGTATATCTAAAAACCATATTTTATTGTATAAGTTTTATTATTAAATTCATTAATTAAGCAATCTGGATTAGTAAGCAGAGAATCTTGTAAAGTTAAAATGATGAATTTTTGTAAAAATTAATTTAAAATTTTTAAATGTATTTTGTGATAATTTTTAAAATTCTTTATGATTCTCCTTTTTAAAATAAAAAAATGGTTTTAGCTGATTCCTTTTAGCATATTTAATAGAAATGTTTTAGATAATTCAATTTACTCTATCAACAAAAAAACCTTTGGCTGATTACTTTTCACTTTATTTAATAGAAAGTTCTATGTAATTTAAGTATCATTTTCTTTTCCATCTTTTTTGAAAAACAATAAAATAAAAATTTCCATCTATCATTTCGCTTTGTTTCGCTCAGAGGACAAATCTTTTCGCTTAGTTATTCTTAGAAATGAAGAAATATTGAATCTAGTTGAAAATTGGTTTAGTCTCGATCATATACAGGAGCAAATGACTTGGAGCATGGTCGAAGAATTCTTTTTCATCTTTTACTCAATTCTGGTCTGCCTCTTATGCACGCACTTCCGCGAAATGGATGAGCGAAACCATGACGTAAGTGTTTGATTTAAAATAAAGCTACAGATCGCTTCCCGCAGAAAAAACTATTTGCCATGCGAAGGTACTTTTGCTACAAAACCGTAGGGTCGATCGGCCGTGGTCGATCAACTTTATGGCCCTTACCATGATAAAGTGCATGCTCTTGGTTGGCAAATGGGTTGTGTTGAGATTAAGTAAAGACTAATGAAGACCTCCAACAAGAAACATGATAACATCACAATTTATGCAAATGTTTAACCCATAACTCGGTGGAGATCTTTAAGCATGAATGTGATTAACACAAGAAATTAGTGTGTTAGTCTCTCAACTATATTAGCTTAGCCGGAGATAAGAAAAAACGAAGGAAGAGGATGCTCCAGGGAAGACCATAAAAAGATTACAGCCATTTGCCCTACAGAAATGAGCAGAATCATGCACAACAGTGTTGTAAGACCTATCGAAATAAGATAAAATGTGAAACTCAAACTCGCGCAAAGAATAAACCTCGATGGAATCCGAGTAGACTCCAAAATGCCGCAAGCAAATGACGGCGAGCTTGTTTAAATCCCTCTAATAAAGGCTACAAGGCCTCCACCATATGTGCAGAGGTGGTATGGCAAAATGAACCCAACTTCCATAATGACATCTCTTACAAAGATGCTTGAGAGCAATTCCACCACCGCAAGATCAGAGATGGGTTCACAAGAACCATCACATTCAAGTTGGTTTAGGGTTCGTACCCGACAAATATGCCTCATTGTTCACCTCCCTCTCGATTTGGACGACAAACGAAAAGGAACGCAGTTCTCTTGGTCTCCGATTTTCGGTTTGAATAGCTTTATGCAAGCATATTCAAGCATTTCCTGATCACAACCTAAAAAAGAATAAAAGAAACTGCTTGCCAGATTGCTGCTTTGGTTTGTTTCTCAGCTTATAAGCTTCCTCCAATTTTGCAAGAGATACGTAAACATCCTACAAAAAAATGCCTTACTCTAAAGTACAAACAATCAAATCTAAGGAGAATAACAAAGATCTTGTTTTACTATTTTCGATAAGATGTTTACCTCTCAAGCCCCTAACAAAAGTGCACATCTAATTATTTTATTTAGTTGAACAAAGAAAACATTAGCAATATTAAGAGAAGAGGATCCACGCTACCATATCAACCGATTTTGGCCCGTAAACCAAGACTTCCACTAACATTTGCTTTGTTGCAACAAATAACCAAGAACACTTTTAGGCAGCAATTTACAAGCAGACCGCTAAACCGATAGTCCTAAATGACTTGCTTAAAGTAATGAGACAACGGATCGAGACCTTGGGAATAAATGTGAAATTTTGTTCTCCATAACATCAATCCTACAAGTGCATTTGTATCGATAAAAATACTTTTATGATCTTTCTTCAAATTTAAGAAGAAACTTCGCTACTTCTCGATCATGATTTCATAGCAATCTTCCCATCATCATCGTAATCCAAGTCACCGCATTGTAACCTAACAAATATGACCATGACATTAGCAACAAAACTCATCCAAATAAAGAAGATTACAAATTTATCAAAAAAGCTATGACAAAGAAAAGAATGTACAGAGAAAAACATAAAGCATGGCTGCATTTCATTTCCCCCATTCCTCAAAACAAAGAAACAAAAAAGAGCAACCCAAAATTTGAAACACACACATGTATATAAAAAGTAAAATAGAAGAAAAACAAGGAAGAAGACAAACCTGGATGCTTGTCGCTAACCTTCTAAACTGATGAACGGTACTTTGACGCTTTGGCAATCCAAGCATTAGCCTAAAGAATCAAATTCACATTAGGGACTTTGTAAAGGAAAACACTTAATTATCCATGTTAACAAAAACTAAACCCTACATAATATATGGTCCTTGTTAGGGGAAACAACTTTTTTACCGTGACCCCGGGGCGCACGGCGCGGAATCCGGAAACCGGGGGGTCGTCTCGGTACGGTTCGGGCCCGTCGAGGGCTCCTGCTCCGGCCTCCCGACCGCTCCGAAAGGCGGCGGCACGCTCCGGTCGTCGGTACCTGCAGGTGGCGTTTGATTCGCCCCGACCCTCCGACGCTCAAGTCGGACCAGGCTACGAGCTCCCCGCAGAGAGAATTGCGGGTGTTCGAGTCACTCACCTCCTGAGTGTTCCTTTGGTTTTCAAGTCCTCTCTCTGCCTCTTACCTATTCGGCTTAAATAGGTCGGACGGATGGCGTGCTTCCGGCTTGCGTCTGCGTGGCGACGGGCTCGACTCTCGCAGGCGCCGTGGTCAACTTGGCGAGTAGTTGGGGAGATGCTGAGGAGAAGCGACGTCGGGCGATCAAATCGTGGGAGTGATGGAGCGCAGGAGGGGCGATGACGTCATCCGGGTGTACGACCGAAGACCAGGTGTCACGTCATACTTAACACCCCTAACACTACCCCTCAAAAGCCACTCCGCGGACGATCTTGAGGTTTGGGGGTGTTGCTCGAAAAACTCGTCGCCGATCGAGATCTCGGGCGGAAGTTCCCGTGTCACGCCGTGTGCGTGATAAGGGTCGAGACGCCGCCAAGACCCGTGAAACCGGTGATCGAGGAAGCTCGAGACCATGTGACCGAACCGCGTCGGGATAAAGGGGTCGAGGAGCCTCAAGACCAGAAAACCATAGTCACCGAACCGCCGTCGGGATATAGGACCGAGCCGCCAAGGCGTAAGAAGCCGATGGTCGAGCCGCCGCGACCATGTAATCGAACCGCCGCTCGGGATAAAGGGGTCAAGGAGACGCCAATCGTTGCCAATCCGACGTCCGTAATCGTGGGTCGGGACCGCGAGGCCCGTAAAACCAATGGTTGAGGTACTCGGGACCATGTAACCGAACCGTAGTCGGGGTTAGGGGCGCGACGCCCAACTCCCTGTTACCGACCCGTCGTATGGTAATAAGGGGTCGAGGTCACGCACGAGACCAGGAAAACCATGATAACCGAACCGCCGTTCGGGATGTGGGGTCGAGCCGCCGCTCAAAGCCCAAAAGACCGGTGGTCGAGCCGCCGCTCAAGACCTTTGAAACCAGAATAACCGAATCGCCGTTCGGGATATAGGGGTCGAGGAGACGCTCAATCCCCGTTGCCAATTCGACGTCCGGTAATCAGGGGTCGAGACCCGCGCTAGGCCCGTAAAACCAATGGTTGAGGTACTCAGGACCATGTAACCGAACCGCTCGGGTTAAGGCGGCGCACGCCCAACTCTCCCCGCACACCCGTCGTATGGTAATAAGGGGTCGAGGTCACGCACACGACCAGGAAGACCATGATAACCGAACCGCCGCTCGATGTGTCGAGCCGCCAAAACCCAAAATACCTGGTCGAGCCGCCAAGACACGGGAAGCGAATAACCGAACCGCCGTCGGGATATAGAAGTCGAGGAGACGCCAATCCTCGCTTGCAATTCGATGTCCGGTAATTAGGGTCGAGACCGCGCTAAGCCGTGAAAACCAATGGTTGAGGTACTCAGACCATGTAACAACCGCCGTCGGGTTAAGGGCGCGACGCCCGATTTCCTATCGACCCGTCGATTTGGTAATCGTGTCGAGGTCACGACACCCACCGTGAAGACCATGATAACCGAACCGCCGCTCGATGTGGGGTCGAGCCGCCGCCAAAACCTGAATACCAATGGTCGAGCCGCCAAGACTCGTGCCGTGATCGCTAACCGCCGTCGGGATATGGGGCCGAGCCGCCAAGGCCTAGAATACCGCGGTCGAGCCGCCGCCAAGACCGGTGCGTGACGCCGAACCGCCGCTTCGGGATATGGGGCCGAGCCGCCAAGGCCTAGAATACCGATGGTCGAGCCGCCAAGACTGGCGTATCACCGAACCGCTGCTTCGGGATATGGGGCCGAGCCACCGCTCAAGGCCTAGAATACCGCGGTCGAGCCGCCAAGACTGAAAACCGAACCGTGCCGCTCAAAACGGCTCGCGATAGTGCGGTTGGAATCGAGGATACCGCGGCTGGGTAAGTTACTTACCTGGGCGGTGGACACGTCACCTCTTCATTATGACGCCGGTGCTTCGACTGCCCGATGCAATGCCATTGGGTGGTATTGCGGTGTCATGCTGTCGCCTGCCTCGGGAGGCGGAAGGTTGAGGCCCCCCTTTCTATAAATAGCGAGCTCCACGACACTCCATCACTTTTATCAGCGGAGTTTTCCCTCTCTCGTCCTGCCGTCGTCTTCCTTCGAGTTTCCTCCCTTGGCTCCGGTGCCCTTTGACTTCTTCCAGTCGATTCCTTCCACTATAGGTTAGTGCGTAATGGGTCTTCCTTCCACTTCCTCCTCCTCTCGCTTCTTCCTCCTCCTCCCCTCGCCATTACAACCCGTGTCGCCGCTCTCCTCATCTCCTCCTTCCAGCCTCTTCCTCGGATAAGTGGAGCGGGCGCGCGCTAGAGGCCATAATGTGGCCGCACGACCAAGACTCTACCTTGGATGAGCGCATGGTAGGATTCTCCGGCGACGCTATGGCATCCCGACGGAATCTGACCTTCGGCCTCAAGCGGGGCGGGCTTTCGACCTTCCCTCAAGGGTTTTGCCCGACCGCCGATGCCTTAGAGGCCGGCCCGCGCCTTCCCCGCACTCCAATCATAGTATCCTCGCATCTCTCGTGGCGATTTCACCTTCACAAATAACTCCCAACTCTCGGCGGTATCCGTGGCTTTCCGGGGAATGCCATTACGCTAACATCGCCCGACCCGCAACCTCTTCCTCTCCTCGCTCGCCTTTTCAAGGGGTCGGGGGATACTTCGCCGCCTGACGGGTTCCGGTTAGCGCGCCCCACCAATAACAAAGGGTGGAAGAGGCGCTTCTTCGCCCGCGCCAAAAGGATCGGGGTTTTGGGGTTCGGTGGTCACGGACCATTGATAACACTACCCGAAACTCAATGCCGAGGAGCGCGCTCACCTCGAGCGGTTGAGGGTAATCCTCCCTTCCTCGCAAGCCATCCGCAACATGCTCCGAGAAGTGGTTGGCGAGGCCGGACCCAGTCCGTGCTCACGGGGTAGGCTGTCGTTGTCTCACGCCTTTAGGCTTGCTGCCGCACTCTAGCTTCTAACACATCCTTGTTCTCAGCAGAGATGGTGAACCTGCGGTCCTTCCATGACTCGGGCGCTCCAAGGGGTCCATCTCCGCGCTCTCCGGCAGTACCCAAGCGTGCGGGGGGTGGCTCCCCGCGCACCACTGAGGAGGGGCGTCCCAAGAAAAGGGCCAAGGCAAAGGACGTGGTGGACTTGGAGACGCCCGTGGCTTCGCCCGCCGACGCATCGAACGACGCGCCCGCCTCGCCGAGGCCGGGTCCGCCAAGGGACGGCCGGGAAGGGCCGTCCTCCATCCATGAAGGACCGGCCGAAAGTTACGTCGGGAAGGATCAACCATTCCTTTCCCGAGTGATGGGCGAGGTCCTTCGGCCGCCGAGCGACCCTCCGTGGCCGGCGGCATGGTCCGCCCCGGGGACAAGGTGTGGGTCGGGAGAGCCTCGGCCACTACCTCCGGCGCCCATCCCGACGCGTTGCTCGGGATCTATACACGCTCCTCGGAAGCGCTCATCGCTAAGTCGCCAAATCGGTGTTGTGGGTAAGCACCGCCTTGCGCGTATCTTCTTGGTCGAAAGCTCATTACTTTCACCTTCTTTCTCTTTATGCAGAATCTCCACTACACCACGGCCCTCATCGACCGTGCGGGGACGCCTGGGTGGATGGGCGAAGCGCAACCTCGAGTTGCGCGCTAGCTTGAAGAGGCCCGAGCGGTCGGGACCCGAGGCGTGGTCCGCCGAGCGCGACGGCCGACATGGGCGCAGGTCGCGCGCCGACCGGCCGAGCTTGAGGCACGCCTCGCCGAGGCCAAGCTGCGAAGCATCTCCGGACGGAGAAGTTGGAGAACCGCCTCGGATGAAGGAGGCTTCAGAGTTGGCCGAAGCCGACCTCGAGGAGGCCGAGTCAAGGCCGCCAGAAGCCCTTGCCGCGGCGAAGGATCGGCCAGAGGGACCGAGAGGCGACTAAACGCATAAGAAGTCGAGGGCTTCCTCCTCGGGCCGGACCGACGGGCCGTGTCATACGAGTATGGGTACAAGGTTGCCCTGGCCCGGTTCCGAGCATGCCCTCCAGGCTCGGCGGTCGAGGAGGATCCCTTCACCTCATGCCCCGAGGATCATGGGGTCGACATGCCTAGCGAGGTTCCCTTTGACGACAGCCTACCCGAAGCTGCGGCTTGAAGAATTTTTTCTTCTTTTTGGAGGGTCTTCCCTTGCCTTTGTAATACGTTTTTTTCCTCTAGGGGCCCATTTTTGTAATCCAAATCTTTTGGTAATACAATTTCTCTTTTTTAATACAATCTCCGACTTCTTTCCAATAGCCTGAGTCTTATGTTGACTTACTTCTGTTTGGCCTTTAAACAAAGTACTTCTTAAGGTTCTGGATGTTCCAGTCCCTGAACCGCCTGGCCATAGTCGCGAGCCTAACGCTTCCCTGACTACTTTGATTACGCGTAGGGGCCTTCCCACTTAGGTGCAAGCTTGCCCTCGAGTTGGCGGGTCGCCATCCGCCTGTAGTACTAGATCTCCCATCCCGAGGGGTCGAGGGCACCTTCTTGTTATAACTTCCGCAACACTCGTTGTACGCCAAAGATCTTTACGCGCGCGCTGGCCTCGCGCTCTTCCAGCAGGTCTAGGCCACCAACTCCCGGGCCGAGGTGGATTCTCATAGTTCTCCACCCGGAATGTTGGAATGACCAACTCGGCCGGTAGGATCGCTTCCACGCCAAGGCCAGTGTATGGGGACTCGCCTGCCGCCTTTGGGGTAGTCCGCAAAGACCATAGGATGTTCGGAGCTCGCCGACCCACCGATCGGCTTCCAAAGTCCTTTTCCTAAGTCCATCCAGATAGATCGGTTGGTCACCTCGGCGAGCCCGCTGGTCCGGGTGGGCCACCGAGCTAAACCTCAATCGATGTGATAAGTCGCACGTAACTCCGAAACCGAGTGCCGGGCGACCGGGTTCCGCTATCGCGATGATAACGTTGGGCGCATCAATCGGGTCACGATGTTCTTCCATACGAACTGCTCACCCGCTCGCAGAATGGTTGCTGTGGCTCGCTTCCACCCACTTGGTGAAATAATCTATCCCCACGATGATATGTCTCCGTCGGACGCCGGGGAACGCCCCAAGAGGTCCATTCCCATTGAGCGAAGGGCCAGCGCAATCCATGGAGGTGAGCGGACCGCAGGAGCCGCGGAGCGCGGCCCGGCGCCGGCAAGTGTCGACCGCCGCACGAAAGCCTTGGCGCCTTGGCAACGAGGCCGCAATAGCCCTCGGCGCAGATTTTGAAGGCCAAAGTTCGCCGCCCATGTGCTCCCCACAAGTCCCGCCGTGACCTCGGGCGAGAATCACTTCCGCCTCATCGGATCTAAGCATCGAGTAGGGGATGGGAAAACGACCTTTGTAGAGCCGGCCGCCAATCTCGCAGCACGCGCTGGTTCGCGGAGCCGCCGTGCCTTGACCTCATCCGCAGTAGGATCCCATCGCTTATACTTCAAAGACTTCCCGAATCCACGAGGTGGGGTGGTCGGACTCCGGGTCCCCTATCTCCATGATGGCCACCGACCGTGTGTCACTTCGACTCCTGGATGTTCCTCCGATCGGCCCCGAGGCTAATTTCGCGAGCTGGTCCGCCCGCCGCTTTGGGACCCGGGACCCGGACAGAGTGAAGCGAGGAAAGTTAGAGGTTTGGGCTTTACCTTGGTCGTATTTGGACATGGTCGGATCCCGCGCTCGATATTCCCGCCAACTTGTTCGGCGACGCAGTTGGGAATCCGTGAGAACATGGATCGCTCCCGCTGTATCTCTGCCAAACGGAGGTCGCTGTAAGCGCTCAGATTCTCGCCTCATTGTTTGTGGCCTCAAACCGGCGGAGGGAACGCCAAGGCGTGTCCGTCGGGGTCCTCTAGAATGAGTCCGCCACGGCCCCGAGCCGGAAGACCCATCCACGCAGTGGTCCGCCTCGTGGATTTGCTCAACGCACTGCTTCCGGCCGCGCTAACTCCGAGATGAAATCGCCAAGGCCCGGCCTTGATGGTCGTTCTGGCTTGTAGCAGAGGTCGAACTCGGATAGCTCCACCGACCACTTTAGAAGACGCTACGCCAAACTTAGAAAGAACTTGACGCAGGTTGGTCGGTCATTACCTCAATCGTATGGGCTTGGAAGTAGGGGCGAGCTTCCGAGCCGCCAGAACAAGTGCCAATGCCAACCTTTCAATGGGAGGGTAGCTCGGCGCGCAACACATGGTGATGTAGTAAACCGGATGTTGGGCGTCGGGGCTTCTTTCACTAGCACCGAGCTCATTTGCATCTTTGAGATGCCGCCGGTAGAGGGTAAGTTTTTCGCGCGCAGACAGATAAGGCGGGAGCTCGGATAAGTGTTGCCGAACTGCGAAGGCTTCCTCGCACTCTGCCGTCCGTTGGAAGTTTTTGGATCTTTGAGGACTCGGAAGAAAGGAAGGCACTTATCTCCGATCGACAAAACCGGACAGAGCCGCTATCCTTCCGTTAAGGCATTGAAGCTCCTTTACCGTTCTCCTGGAGATCTCATGTCGGTGAGAGCTCTGATCTTCTCGGTTGGCATCAATTCCTCTCTCGTATGATGAACCCGAGGAACTTCCCGATGTCACGCCAAAGACGCACTTGGTCGGATTAAGGCGCATCCCATATCTTCTCAACAGAGAAGGTTTCCGCAAGTCGCCGAGGTGTGCAGCCCGTGCGACTTTTCACGATCATGTCGTCCAACATATACCTCCATGTTTCGCCTATTTGCCGGGCGAACACCTTGTTCACCATCCTTTGGTAAGTGGCGCTGCGTTCTTAACCCGAACGGCATAACTTTGTAGAAGTAAGCTCCTGGGGCGTATGGAAGGCCGTATGTTGTCGATCCTGGGGCCATCCGGATCCGTTGTAACTTAGGAATAGGCGCCCATGAAGGAGAAGCGGGCGTACCGCGGTTGAGTCGATCACCGGTCGATCCTAGGCAAGGGGAAGCAATCCTTCGGGCAAGCACGATTAAGATCAGTGTAGTCGACACACATCCTCCAGCTTCCATTAGGCTTCTTGACGAGGACTACATTGGACAGCCATTGAGGATACCGGACTTCCTCAATGAAGTCAGACGCCAAGAGCCTGTCGACTTCCATTTGCATAGCCTGTTGGCGCCGAGATCGAGGCGGGTCTCGTCTTACCGAGCGCGGTCGGGAAATGTGCGATGGTGTTGAGAAACTTCGAATCAATTCGAGGTCGGCCCGGTGCGAAGACATCGGTGCTTTCGAGGAGGATGAGCTGCCCGCTCTTGATCATCCGTGTTGGGCCGATTCCGACCGTCCGATCGGGACGGTCATCTTGCGGAACATTAACCGGCCGGGCTTGTCGGCTCGGGATGCTCGATCGGGCGCTGTGTCCGCGTGGGTCTTCGAGGGGTCGTTCCGACCTTTTCTCTTACCTGTGAGGTCGTCAAGTAACACCCGCTCGACTCGAGGATCTCCCGAACCTCTCCGACTCAGACCGGTCGGGAATTTGTCCGGTGGTATGTGGATATAATGGCCTCACTGTTGAGGGTGGGTCGCCTGTGATCGCGTTGTACGCAGAGGGAGGTCGACCACCGTAAAAGGTTACGCAGAGTTTTGGCCTTGAGAATCCCGAGGGTCATCTAGGGTCACCGCACCGCGACGAAATCGTGTCGCCGGTAAAGCCGGTGAGTGCCAAGTGCAAGGGCTTCAGGGCTTCCTTCGGCAACCCCAACTTCAAAAAAGCCTCGATATAGAGGATGTTGGCCGAGCCGCCGTGTCGACCATAATCCTTCGGACTGCGGCGTTGGCTATTCGGGCCGACACCACCGGTAGCGTCATCATGCTCGCCGCTCCCATGTCCCCTGAGGGGAATGTGATCTCTGGTTCAGTGGGAGGGTGGTATTCCTCGGTTGCCACGGCGCGGGCATAAGCTCTTCGACCCGAAGCGCTATGCCCTCCAGCGGCGGGCCCCCCTGTAATCACGTCGATGTGTTGCTCGACCGGGCCTTCGGGACGCAGGGATGGTGCCCGCGGATGCTGGAGGTACTGATCTAAGTGACCTCTTCGGATCGCCTCAATTTGTCGCCACCGTAGCATTGCTCCGTATCATGTCCGTTTTTGCCGATGGAAGCGGCAATACCGTGCTATCGGCCAGCTCGTCGGTTCTTCATCGGGCGGGTGGCTCGAGCATTCCCCGCTCCTTTATCTGGAGGAATATTTGCGTCCGAGACGCCTTCAAGGGGGGAGGTGGCGGCTCGGGCGCGTATGGGTCGGGGTGGCCCATGCGGCGCCCTTGGTGCGGGGACTCCCGTCTAGTTGTCGTTCTCGATCGGGACGGGTTAGAATGCCCCCTCGGTCGTTCTTCCTTCCCGACATCCAGGACTCGGCCGCCACGTATTGACTTGCCCGCTGAAACATCTCCGCGATGGACGCGGGGGGTCGCTCCACCAAGGACCAGCAAAACCTCGACGGTCGAAGCCCCATCATGAACGCCTGCATCAATAACGATGGGTGAGCATCCGATAACTCCCGTACCTCCGTGGTGAACCTTCGCACGGCGAAGTGGGAGAGGGGTTCGCCCTCCTTTGCTTCAAACCCGTGAGGAGTGCGAAGAAGGCTTTGGTCGCGCAAGAACGCCAAAAAGCGAGCTCAAGTCCTTGGCGAGCTATTCAAAGGATGTCACCGTCCCGCTTTTAAGGTGCCGTACACGACGGCGGATCCTTTCAACGCGTGGTGGGGAACGCCCTGCACATCAAGGCGTCCGAGGTTCCATATAGGGCCATTTGAGCCCGGAAGGCGGCGAAGTGATCCGCTGGGTCACTGACTCCATCATAAAGGTCGGTGGAGGGGAGACGGAAGTTCAAGGGCACTAGGTATTCCCGTATGTCGGCGGCGAACGGGGACTCCGGTGGGACACTTCTCTGCTCTTCTTTGGACTTACTGACGCCCTTTGCACCTCATCCAGACGTGCTATGGAACGGATTTGAGCCCGAAATAAGTCCGTTGAATCTGAGGACACCGCCTCAGTTCGGCGGACGCCCAGTTGTCGAGCCCGGTTCGCCCCGAACCCGACCGGAGACTAGGGAAGATGGTACCGGCGAGATTGACTCATGGTGCCAGGGGAGGGGTTCCGGCCTTTGGAGGGGCGGCTCTGCCGCCTCCTGAAGTAGGCGGGGAGGACTGACAGATTTGCCGTGGTCGGACTGCTGGGAAAGGTCTGAAAAGCCTCCGCCGTGATTTGGGAGGAGCGGGGAACCCGACTTGGCGGGTAGAGTCCGGCGTCGCTAAATATACTCCAAAGAGCGACCGCTGCTGCGCAGATCGCCCCTCCGTGGTTCGGAGGTCTGTGGGACCTCCGCGGGGGTGCCAGCCGGGAGCCACCTTTCGTCCATGCCTCGTTAAAGGCGGTGCGGGTAGACCCTCGGGAGTGAGGCCCTCATTCTAGCGCCAATCTGTTAGGGGAAACAACTTTACCGCGTGACCCGGGCGCACTGCGCGAATCCGGAAATCGGGGTCGCCTGCACGGGTTCGGGCCCGTCGAGGGCTCTCGCTCCCGCCTCCGACCGCTCCGAAGGCGGCAGACGCCCGGCCGCTTGCACCGCAGCAGGGTCGGATGCTCCGCCCGACCCCTCCGACGCTCAAGTCAGACCAGGCCCGTCGGCCGAGCTCCCCAGAGAGAGAATTGCGGGGTGTTCGAGTCTACTCACCTCTCGGAGTGTTCCTTTTGGTTTTCAAGTCCTCTCTCTCTCTTACCTATTCGGCTTAAATAGGTCGGACGGATGGCGTGCTTCCGGCTGCGTCTGCGGGTGGCGTACGGGCCTGACCTCGCAGGCCGGTGTCGTGGTCAACTTGGCGAGTAGTTGGGGAGATGCTGAGGAGAAGCGACGTCGGGCGATCAAATCGTGGGAGTGATGGAGCGCAGGAGGGGCGATGACGTCATCCGGGTGTACGACCGAAGACCAGGTGTCACGTCACACTTAACACCCCTAACAGTCCTAAACTAGTAGAATCCAATGGAACATTGCAAGAAATGTACAGTTGTATGCCATTAGATCAGTATCATACTATCTTCAGACTAATTATTTCTCAAACTGCATGTGCAGACTTCTACATGCATGTAGTGGATAAGTTCGATGATTGCTTCATGGTTCAATATAATTGGTGAGATTAGAGAACATTCCATGCTGACTCAACCTCCAGAAAGTTCTTTTTTTTTTTCTTGAGGACCGAGTCAACCCTAAAATTTTCAGCGGGCCAATTATTCTCTCACAAACCTGACGTGTGGGATCTATGTGAGGAACACACACACGTGCCCCAGATAGCATAACCCTAGAATCCACAAAGTCATTACCATCTCAATGTCAAAGCCAAAATACATTGATGTCACAAGATAAAAGATATATTTCTAGTTCTGAATGGTCTAAAGGACAAAGGCAGTATAGAAATTGCTATGATCGACAAGTTTAGGGCAGTCGCTAAAACCGATCGCTCAAAATGAATTTTGTTCGAGGGAACTAAGAAGCAATTATGTCAACATTCTACAACAATTATATTGACAGATAGCAAGTGCAGCGTTTGTTTTAGACAAGCAATAGGTCCAAACAAATCGGAATTTCTAGCAATTAAAATAGCTTTCGAGAGACAAACTTATCTATCGTGATCCGCAGAAGTAAATTCTGAATGGTTGATTCAGAAGACAAGAAACAAAGCGTAAATCTATCACCGATTGATCTTTTTCTCTTCCTATTTCAAAGTCGCCCGATACAATGAACAAAGTTGCCTTCAAGGCATCGCCTATTGACGTCCAAACAAATCACAGAACTCCATATTTTCATCATCTGTGTGCTATCAGGTACCATCCGCAATTGAAACCCTAACCACCAAGTGAACAGAAACAGCACCAGAGATGGGAACACTAAAACCAACGTCCCCAAATCACCAAACCTACATCTCGCGAAACCATACCATCCAACAGATCATCGCATGAAAAACACCACCATAGAACAACAAGAAACCTCACCTTTTGGTCGTTCTTCAAGACACCGTAGCCGCTGTGGTGCATCTGACCGACGAGGACCTGCATCGCCACGTCGCCGACCCTGGCCTCCTTGAGCGCATCCTGGAACCACCGCCGGGTGCCGTCTGCCACCACTTCCTTGAGTGGGACGCGACCCTCCTGTCGCACCCGGTCGTCCATGCCCCGTCCGAGGTCTCTAAGAGCGACGACGGTGGAGGTCTTGGCATTGTTCAAAGAAGCCAGAGTTTTAAGGGCGGGCTTGGCGACCTTGGAACTTCGAATTCTCTCGACGGCGACGGGGGTGTAGCCCAACTGAGTCGATGTGGATGGCTTGCGGATTGACCATTAGAGGAGACCAGAGAAGGAAGCGAATAAGATTGGGAGATTGCAATCTGATGGGGGGGATGATTCAAGAATGTAACTTCGTTTCCTTGGGGAATACTTCATTGCGAAGGGATTTCGAGTGATTAGATGTTGAGTACTTGCAAGTCACTCATCACGTGATGGCATCAAATCATCCTCCTATCCGCTACCAACGATCTTAAAATTAGGTAACGACTTGTATAAAAATCACAATAAAGACACCTTTAATTCATTTTTACATTATTTACGCATGAATTGCATCCTTAATTATTTAATTATTAAAATTTTTGATTTTTTCCCCAAAAACTCTAGGAAAATTGATAGGCTACATATTCTTAGTTGAAATTATGATTTATAATCTTATTTTAAAAACTTTTGATATTAATTATATATTTTTTATTTTTATCATGAATGATAAACAAATACGGATTTATATCAAAGAAACATAATTGGTCTCATCATCTTCTAATCATAAGTGATGCAATGAGCAACAAATACTAAGTTGTTACAAGCTTAATTGGATTTATTTAAGTCGTGCAACATCCTTGTGTTTTCATTTACAAAAGGGTTAGTTTTCTCATAATCTCTTAGGGTCCCCTAAGGACTTAAAAAAGATAAGATTGATTAATAGAAACATTTAACATAGGATCCCATAAGTAGACATTTCAATAAACACTTGGTAAGCAATGCAAAATACAAATATAAACTGCATAAACTTTGAACAATTACGATAAAGATTCAAGGTGATTTATCTGCGATCAAAAGTCTCCACAAGTGCTAACATAATGTCATATAAAATAATACAAAGTTGAACTAGCCTTAGATAATACCCAAAATGTCCATCCAATCTTTGTACCACTTGGATAGCTTTAGGGTGCTGAATTGATTAATATTTTACATTACTATATACACCCAAAAATCACTTAAAACGGTTGTATGAATGAATTTTTTTTAAGTAGTTTTATCTCTACACAATGATTATCCATAACCTATATATACAGATCTGAAACACTAAAAAAAGCTAACCAAAATGAGGTTACAAAGTAAATTACAAGCCATCTACATGTTATACAAAAATATGAGCAAAACCAAAAGTAGTGATTACAAAAGGCGCTCAGGCGCTCACCTAGGCGCTTGCCCGAGGCGAGGCGAGGCGAGGCCGAGTGCTTTGAACTGTTACACCATATTGTCTCCTGGTCATATTCCATCGCACTCTAATCTTTATATGATGAACTCGAACTATAATCTCCCTATACGTGGCCTTTGCTTGCATATCATAAAGCCTGTGCCTCTTTTGATCGTGTTTGTTCCTTTGGCAATCAACATTTATTCACTTGTACTTGAGTCACTCACGGATGAAGTACAGCTCTATGACATTTTATTATTCACATACAAGCCCTTGCATAAAAGACCAAATTTATTGAGTGAGCAATTCCCTCGTCTCTGAGTTTCATATAACTCTTTCGATTGTTGAGTAACTTATCTCTCTTGGAACTGTTTCATTCATGGCCAAGTGCCATCGCTTACATTTAGCACTATCAAGTTTGGTTGCCAATGTCAAGTCGTAGCTTGAACTCAATCATCTTAACCTTTGTACGCTGTGTTCTTTCCAATTTCTAGTTTGTATTTTTAGATATTTAGGTTTTTTATTTTGTTTGAGCTTTTCACAACATGTAAAGGGTTTGCAGTAGGCATGATAGCTCATTTTGGTTAATTTTGTAGCCATTTTAGGTCTATACACATAGGTTGCATGCGATTGTAACCTAGAACTAAAACTATAATAAATAGAAGCAAAGTTACTTGGATTGAAGCTAGCAAAAAGTTGAAGTCGAATGAAGACAATTGATATCCAGATTAGAGATTGGAGCAGAAGCATCAACTTTATGGTGCTTCCCTTGGGTGAGTTCTAAGTCATTCTTAGGGTGAAGTTTATAAAAAAGATGAAAGTAATACCCATGCTGTTCTTGAACTCTTTTTTCTTATGGATGGTGAGTCTCCATGTATGGTGGCACTTTCGAATAGAGCTTCAAAGAATACATATATCCTCTCGGCTATGCATGACAATTACAATGTATCTTAGGGGTGATGCAATATTTTATTATACTTACTCTCTATTTGATGAAAATGCTAGGTGAATATTGGGCCTACATCTACCTTCATAACCCCTTTCCGAGCACTTATTCAACCTGCTTTTTGAAACCTTTTATGCATAAAAAGTTGATTACTTTGCATTGCTTTGGATCCTCAAGTTATCTTACCCCTTTCTAATTTTTTTCTTTAGTTATGTTACTTTCCGATTACTTTGTCCATTAATAGTAAATTATCAATACGCTTTGCCTTTCTAGTTTTTTTTTAGTTGTGTAGGTCTTTTGTAGACTACATGTAAAGTTGATGTTGATCCTCTATGGATGAGTTTCATCAAGTGTGGTATACCTTAAGCAATTCCAACTAAGGATATAAATGAGTGACGAGAGCAACGAGTGACACTAAGAAACTATGAAAAATAAAATGATAAGATTCATAAATAAGGGGCTATAAATAATAAATTTATATTTTATTAATTTTTAGAGGTTATCTCAGAGCAAAGCATTACCAATAGCAAGCTTCTATAAATTTTACTATATAATACATATTCATTTATAATAACTATGGTCTTGGCCATGGAAACAACTTTCGATTTTTTCAATGTTTTTAATCAAAAGAAGACAAAAGAATAACCTAAAACACCAATCATCTATACTTTTCTCCGATGAGTAAACACATAAATACACACACATGAGGCAAATAAGAAGAGAGACCCTCAAACCATTTGTTTATTTCTCTAAGATTAGTATTACTTTATTTATCCTATATTGAGATCTACATATTTATGCATCTCATATAGCAAGGACAAGACCAGAAGTGACTTTTGGGCACGCTAATGCAGCGGCTCGCCACACCGGAGGCAATGAGTCGACTGCCGTGGTCCTCGTAAGAAGAAGCGAGAGAGTCGCACCGACGCGAGCGACGTGAGGGAAATGTTGAAGTACAGCAGGTGGGTGATCACCCTTCCTGCTTCGATCATTATCCGACCCTAATCGCTCGAGGGTTTCCTTAGAGTCTGCTTTTGCAGAATCGATTTCCGCAATGATATCCGGTTTTCGATTTCCGGTAGCCGATTTTTGGTTTTCGATAGCCGACAACAGGTAGGCGATTTCTATATCGGTAATAGAAGCTTTATAAGTTTGATATAAAGCTTGTAAATGTCAAATGACAGTTGTGTATTAAATCTTATAAAGCTTTATAAACTTTACAAGTTTATAGCCCTCTATCATCTAATATTTATAAGCTTGACAGATGATAGATTATAAGTTTATAATGCCCTCTGTGATTAGAAGCTTTATAGAAGCTATCCGATTTCCAATTTCGATTTCCGATATGATAGTCGGTTTTCGATTTTCGATTTTCTGAGCCGATATCCGATTTCCGCTTCCTAGAGCGGTTTGTGGTTTCCAAAGAGTCGATAACCGATTTTGTGTAGTCGTAACCGATTTTCGATTTCGATTGCAGTTGCTGCTTCGATTTTCGATTTCTATATCGAATAGAAGCTTTATAAGTTTGATATAAAGCTTATAAAGCTTTATAAATGTCACAATACAGTTATGTATTAAATCTTATAAAGCTTTATAAACTTTATAAGTTTATAGCCCTTTGTCATCTGATATTTATAAGCTTGACAGATGATAGATTATAAGTTTATAATGTCCTCTATCATTAGAAGCTTATAAAGCTTCTATAGAAGCAATCTGATTTCTGGCTTCTGATTTTCGGTAGCCGAGCCGATAGTCGGTAGTCGATTTCCGATTTCCGATAACCGATATTTGGTTTCTCGCTTCCGATAGCTGATTTCCTGGTTTCGATAGTCTAGTCGCTTTCATAGCTAGTAATCGCTTCGATTTCTATATCGATAATAGAAGCTTTATAAGTTTGATATAAAGTTTATAAAGCTTTATAAATGTCATATGACAGCTTATGTATTAAATCTTATAAAGCTTTATAAACTTTATAAGTTTCTAGCTCTTCACATATGATATTTATAAGCCTGTATTTGGTTTCCACTGGTTTCCGATTTCCGTAGAGTCAGAAATATAGCCGTGAGTCGATTTTCGATTTCCGATAACCGATATTTGGTTTCCTGTTTCCTGTAGCTGATTTCCAATTTTCGATAGCCTGTAGTCGGTTTCGTAGCTGTAATCGCTTCGATTTCTATATCGATAATAGAAGCTTTATAAGTTTGATATAAAGCTTATAAAGCTTTATAAATGTCATATGACGCTTATGTATTAAATCTTATAAAGCTTTATAAACTTTATAAATTTCTAACTCTGTCATATGATATTTATAAACTTTAACCAGTTATCTTAATTTTTTTATTCTATTTTCTCAAAGTTCCTTCTCCGGTGAATTCTGTTTCAATCATTGTTGTATTGTATATTACTTTAGAATCTACTTTATTTGATGATCTTGTTGGAAATCATGTAAAGACAATTCTTATTTAATATAGCTATTTGTGCAGGTATTTTACGATTAAGAAGCAATTGCTTCTTGTACAGATCGTGTATTAATCTACTATAACTATACAATACCCCGATTTCCGGTTTTCGGTTTCCGATTTCCAGCTTATAAAGCTGAACCCCCATAACCCTTATAAGCTTAATGCATATCTGTCATCTGACATTTATAAAGCTTTATAAGCTTTATATCAAACTTATAAAGCTTATATTACCGATATAAAGCTTATGAGCTTTATAAGCTAATAAAGCTTATAATTGATATGCATTAATAATGCTTTATAAAGCTTTATAAGCTCTAGAGAAGCTTATAAAGTTTCTATTACACATAAAAGCTATATAAGTTGACGTATTAACATGTATAACATATCAGATGACAAATGTAACAAAATCAGTAATGAAAATGCATATCAATTATATAGCTTCTATTACTTAAAAAGAGATTATTAAAATAATATCATGTGATACAAACCTAAGTATAACATGCCATAAAAAAAGAAGAAGAAAAGAGACTAAACTAAATTGGACAAGAATATTCATTCAAGCATTAGAACTATGAAAGTACAATAAGCATTAATCAAAACAATGCTTACCTAAATAAATATCACATTCATTTACTGGCTATGGTTGGTATCCTCCTTGACTTGTCAAAAAAAACTTCTCACACTCATTAAGCTGATCATAATATTACAAACCGATTAGCTGAATTTATCAAACACTAATGGATAAACTTTAAAAAAAGAAATGAGACTAAACTAAATTTGAGAAGAATATTCACTCGAGCATAGACCTATAAAAGTACAATAAGCATCAATCAAAACAATGCTTAATGAATAAAAATCACATTCACTTATTGGCGTGGTTGGTGCCCTCCTTGGCTTGCCAAAAGAACTTCCCATGCTCACTAAGAAAATGTGAGAAGTACCACTTGAAATTGAGAAATCAAATCTGAGCAAATAATGCTATAGTCTTACCGTAGGCCTATTATAGCTCTGGGATCCGGCCACCACAGTGAAACTAATAAATACGAATTTCAAGGTTTTGAGGACCAAAAATTATTTTGGGCCTCTTTGTCGTCCGGCCCCGCTAGCGAAAGCTCATCGGACGGCCGCTGTAAGCGCGCTTCATGGACCTATTTAACTCGATTTAATGGGTATACGACCCGCCAAACTCGCTTTAAATCAATCTCAACCCGACCGTGATGGAGGAGCAACATCCGGAGGGA
The DNA here is from genome assembly GCA_023547065.1 of Musa troglodytarum. Lineage (NCBI taxonomy): Eukaryota > Viridiplantae > Streptophyta > Magnoliopsida > Zingiberales > Musaceae > Musa > Musa troglodytarum. Next base: position 61,136,445 of record CP097510.1, on the reverse strand, counting down.
GGAGCACGCCGTGGCGACGACGCTGGCCGGACCGCAGCTTGTCGAACAAGATCCTTCCGACCGTGGCATGCGTAAGAACCATCACCGGGATTCGAGCATCGGAGCAGATCGGCAACGGTGTGTCGATGCTCATCTCTCACAAAAATTGATCCCCGATCTTTGTCCCGCATATGTGGTCGTGACGTGAAGTCGCTAGGGTGTAATGCCACCCTCCGGTTCGCCCTCGACCGCCGATTGCCTCTCAAGCATCGCGCTCAAGGCTACCATCTTCTCCACCCACTGGTAGGACTGGTCCACCAACGCCCCATCCCAACCGACGTCCCTCACGTACTCAAGTTCGTGCACCCAAATGGCGATAAGCATACCTCCAATCTCCGTATCATCAATGTCCTTCAGATATCCAACCCCGGTCCACCTAGTCCACCCATTTGTACGAGAAAAACCCGACCTCTACCCTAAGCCGCCGTGAGTTAAACAAGCCGAGCCGAGAGTTCAAACAAGCCGGGCCGAGCAAAGTCTTGACACCTCTACGATGGTTACCGCAAGCCACCGGGCGCTGAACCGCCTTTAAAAAAATTAAATCTTGGCAAAATCATCAAATTTACGTTATCTTATTCTCGACTCGGTGTTGAGACTCTAGTACCGCTAACACAACGGCTTCGCGCAACAAAGAATAACATGGAGAAAGCTCATGCGCGCCGAATCCATCTCGCCTACGACACAATGACATCCTCCTCCGCGACCGCAGAGCTCTCACCCGCTTCTACCTCCTCCTCCACCCACGCCGAGTACATAGATTTAAATCTTCAACCCACTAGAGACGTAAGATGCTCGACCAAATACGCCACGGTTGCTTTGTTCGCTGCTTTTGCCTACTTAGAAGTGTGCATGGATGGTGTCTTGTTTCCAATGTTTTGCCCATTTGATGAACGCCTACTCCCAAGTCCGACCAAGATTCATCCGCCACTGATCTCTAATTTTTTAAAAAAGAGAAATTACTATTCAATATCTTTAATTCCAATGGGTGAAGGTGAAAAGAAAAGTCTTGCTTGCAAGGTAGATAGTTTAGAAATATTATAAAAAATTTTAAAATAAAATTATAAATAATAATAAAAGATTATAAATAATAATCTCCTATTTAATTTATTAACTTCCATATTCGATTGCTTCACTCCAATCGTGTTTTTTTTAGGACTGCACTATTATTTAATTTATTTACTCCAAAATTTGTTTGTTATCATCCCAAAAAATATTTTATAGAACTGAGCATGCGAGACCATCTAATATCTACAAGTCCATAATCATAATTATTTCGAGAATGTAACCTAAATAGCCGAGTCCATAATCATAATCATTTTGAGAATGTAACTAAATAGCCGAAACTCAACTCGATGGTAAAAATCGATGCTAAGTCGCAAGCAAAAGATCTCACGATTTTTATCAATTCACCGACAAAATAGATTTAGGTCAACCTAAAAATGACACCGACATTATTATTCTTTTTTACTTTATTCTTTTCTCCTCCCATCACATCACCAAGAGGAAAAGGAAAACAAACAAAATGCTTAGAGGACAATGTCCACAACAACAACAATAACGACCGGTGACAGTGGTGGGAAGGTGGGGAGTGGAGGAGACAGTACCAACTATCAGCCATGCCACATGAAGTTGATATAAAATCTCTATGTTTCTGACAAGAATGGAATGCACTCGAAACGCCTCTCAATCCAAGGTCTTGGTGATTGAACTCCTAATAATTCCACTTTGAGTTTTTTACTTTTGCAACATATGATGTGTTAATCTGATAGCTGTAAAGGGCTCACTGGAGAGAACAAATAAGAAACTATTCCAATAAGATATTCACCAATAGACGTATCCAACTTCAACAAATCATAAAAGGAAGCAAATTTCCTTCCTTATGTCCAGATATATTTTTGCTATAAATAAAGGAAGATCATTTCATACCAATAGCATTCATTACCTCCCGATCGATGTTACCAACTATTTATGGTCACCGTATGGCTTAGAGATAAGTCGAGACCAAAGTTTCTCCATGCACGCTTTTCTCCCCTACATAAAGCATGCCAATAAGAACAAGTTAAATAGCAGGAGTTGATGAAGAACTTTCTACCTCATACACTCCACCGAATTCTATTTACAGGTGACACGCGACTGAGCAGAGGAACCAAAAGTAGCATTCTACCAAGCAAAGTTGGATTGCTTGATTGTTGGTCAGAATTCCGTGGCGCTTGTGTATACGTCATAGTAGTAGACCCAAGGCAATCCTCTCCAAATCACCATGCCTTAAAAACAAGGTGCAAAAATTGCATACTAACAATGCAGCTGGCTTTTTCCTGCCGTACATAACATAATTGCTAGCACATTACTATACAATCAAGAGTGAAAACAACCAAATGGGAAGGCTTGCCTGTAATAGTGCATCAGAAAAAGCTACAAGTATATCCCAATTCTTTTATGTACAAAACTACTGTTGCTCAGTTGCTGATCAAGGTACCAGAAACCATAATGTTAGGAAACGAAGCACAGACAACTATGATAGCTTAATTAGAGAAGTTGATGATCCAGTTCACTAAGTTGGCTGATATTACACAACCATATGAACACCAATTAGTGGTTAAGGAGACACATCAAACCTAGAAGAATTGCTCTGCATTCATAAAGCACAACAAACCAAAAATGATTTGATAAATAAATTCTAAACATGAAAGAATATTTTGCTTGGCAGGAAAAAGAAACTTTAGTGGCTTTATCAATGTGGTAAATAAGAAAATCCATCGAAGAATCATTTTATATATATATATATATTACTCTTGATCTGTTTCTCAAGCTACCTTTGCTGTCCTGAATATGCAAATGATAGCATTTTGATTTGACGTACAAACGACCTATAAAAGAAAAGAAAGCAAACCACTCGAGTGCCTACAGATACATTCTCAATCTGTTCACCCTATCAAATAAAAAATCACCCATACTAACAAGCCAAGATAATTACAGAAAATATTGCAATAAAATAAAAAGGAACGAGAAGAGATAGTTGCCAAAGTTTTGTTTTTTGTCTGCCAATACCGAATGCTCTAGATACGTGCCTCCTAAACTAATTTAAAACAACATCTGTTAAAATGTTTGTAGCACCAAATCAGCAGAGTCTACAGTGAAGAGCAAGACCAGGACCAGCTATATGCCATTCAGCTTTAAGCTGCACAGATGTCTAGAATATGCCATTCTATTTAATAATCTCTTTTGATTGCTGATAAAATCTAATGTGTCACTCATTAGGCAAAAGGCAAGTGCTACTCTAGCTCCTAAAGTTAAGATTATCGGAAGCACATTACTCATCAATTTAAGAAAGATGCTGAGGACTAAAATGCAAACAAGGATTATTTTGTGTACCATTCCCAGTATGTTCCTGGTCAGAACATGTACTGGTGGCATGACACAATCCACTTGTTGACTGGCATGAGCTAACCACATTGCCAAAAGGGTACTGCGACACCCCTGGCCCCATATAAATACTTGAACACAGGATCATGTCTCAGTTCAGCAATCATTATTTGAGTGTAGATATTGTGCAAATATGAATATTTACTCCTAAAGAAGGGTTATAAAATGATATTACACAAAGTTGCAAGAAGAAGATGACTATATATTTTTGTTTTGTGCACTAGTTCAACAAGAATCCTTTGATGCACAACAACTCCTAGTTAGTCTGAGGATAACCAACTTCTAGTTAGCTGTGCTAGCATGCACTACAAGTATTTCATAGTACAAACAATGTTAATTACTTCAGACAAATGTCCACCTCTCTTATCCACAAGTTGTTTCAGAAAACATCTTTCATTGGCAATATATATAAACTTCCATAATTTCCCCTCACTATTTCGAAAGTGATAACCTGTGCTACTAACCTTTGAATCAAGGATTTAAGTCTAGCCAATGCTGATAAAACAGGCAATTTTTTGTGGACATGCTTCCAGAAACAAGTCCCTTAGTACTGGGTTCAGTGTTGATGAGCAATACAAGCATTTCTTGTGTTCATAAGTTTTAATCCTAACTGGTTTGAGTAGACCTGAACTGAGTCGAATTAAATAAACCAACCAATGTTCCGTTGTACAAGCACTCTCTTATCTCCCATTCTGAAACTGAGATGCAAGCAAGACTTCCAACTGGAGATATAGCATCTCCATGTAATTGCTGCACTCTGACACTACCCATTGAACACTAAACAAATCACAAATGATTTGCCGGAAAGGAGCTTCTGTCAGCCATCAGAAAGTGGTATGTGATATTTTCCTGTTCTCCTGATAAAGAGAGAAACAACTCAACAAGAACCCACAAATTTTTTATTTCCTATTTAGTACCCTGGTGTGTTCGGGTGAGCAGAATACAGAAAAGCTATCATCCAACGTAAATACAATTTTAACGACCTATCAGGATCCGCTACTCAAGTGATACTTAGTATCTTGCTGTTTGATCATTAGGCATAATGCTTATCTAATGGCGGTGTGACAAGCCATCCTATAAATATCATCATTTGTATACTATGCAATGTAATTTATAGAACCTAAAATTGTCCAAGAGAGATCCGACAAACTTATACTTCATGGAAGTCATCAAACATTACAAAAGGATAGCCCCAGGCCCTCATCATATATGAAATTCTCATTTCTCTCTAGAAGACATGTCTGCAGTATAGTAATAATAGTAAAAACTCCATATCATCTGTAATTCTAACAGAATTAGAAACCAAGAACAGAACATAGAATTAGTAATTCTAACAAAAAATATTTGTCGGAAAGTCTTTTTTTTCCATAAGTGAAATTTTAATTAAGAATATTTGTTGGAAAGTTTATCAGGATAGTGACACAAAGAAAAAGAATAGATGTATTCTTAATACTGATCAAGCATTTGCAGCAACAATTGAAGAAAGACTATTTCATCCTCCAGATTACATAACTATCATGTTTGATCTTGAGCAGGATGAAACTACAAAGTACAAAGAAACATAATGGATGTACCTCTCATTTTCTGAACACAAGGCTGAGATATCATATATGCCTCTACCAGTAATAATCCTGTAGATAAACAATTTCAAAATTATAAAAATGTATGGACTAGTAGATAGGCAAATAATGTTAGGATGATTCAATTATTACAAGCAACTAAAGCTATCAATATTATGTGAGATCTGAGACTTCCCATATTGTGACAGCAAAACTAAAAGTGTGTAAGTTTCTATTATCAAATGGTGGTCAAACTTCACCCTAAGCAGTTTCCAATATAAAAGCCCCATACCACGTCGCTAAAGAGGAGGAGGCTCTTTTTCCTTTCCAAGGCAACGACCAACTTTCCCTACATATACTAACTTGACCTTCTGGAGGGGTCGGGGAGCCATCCCGACCCGACTTGTATGCGTGATACGCGATCTTCGGAAAAGGGAACCTTCGAGGAACCGCCGCGCCCAAGGAGCCAACCACCCTCTTGGTCCAGCCCTCCAACCGCTTCGACCCCAAAGGCGCCCCGGGTGACACTTGCACGCCCCGGGTCGAACTAAGCCGTGCCGGCTCACCGCCACGGCATAAAGGTACAAAGAATAATGTGTTTGTATGTGTATTGTGTGTGTTATGAGTTGTGTGTAATATATATGTTGTGTATGTGTTGTATATGTGTGAGTTGTGTGTGTGTGTGTTGTATATGTGTGAGTATAGTTGTGTGTGTGTGTGGTGCATGTGTTGTGTGTTATGAGTTATGTGTGTGTAGTGTGTAGTGTGTGTGTTGTGTTGTATTGTGTGTAGTGTATGTGTTGTATGTGGTGTGTAGATAGTGTGTAGTGTGTAGTGAGCGTGTTGTGTGTAGTGTGTAGTGTATTTGTGTAGTGTGTGTGTTGAGTTAATATGTAGAACAGTTCCACAACAAGAATACGTAGAACAGTTATGATGTTGGAGACAATTAATTACAGGTTTGGCAAAAAGAGCAAGGCCAGATCAATCATGAACCTAACTTGCTTTCACCATATTAAAATAACATCATAGATGAGAAACATAAACATATGAAATAAAGAAAAGTGAACTAGTGCACACAAATTTCACACCAAGGTGAAGTCTAGAGAGTACCAATGTATGACTCAAAAGTTAAACATAACAATAAGCAATATCATGCTTAAAAATTTAAAGAATGACCACAGAGAGCAAAAATATGATTGCATACAATATAATTAATATATTTAACTAAAACGAACAGATTATTTGAATATATCTAGATACAAGTCAATTCAAACACCAAAGATGAAATGGCATATCAATTTCAAGTTCTTGTAATCAAAAAATGGTCACCAATAGCTTATTGACTTTTTGCCCCAATGGAAAGCACTAGCTACTTTTGTGCAAAGTATACAAAGATGCATAGATGGGTAAACCCCGATATGCAATAAATAAGAGAAGTCTCAATTAGGTAATTGGTTCCAAAACGACATTATTGCACAAAATATGATTAAAAAGATACAAAGATACGTAAGAAAAAGAATGGTATTCCACCAAGAATACATAAATTCAACTAGTACAATTATTCCTACAAATTAAAAAAAGGTGTAGATGAAAATCTTTCAAATTCCCCGACTTGCTGCCAAGACCAAAAATCCCTCATAATTATATATACATATATATATATATATGTATATATATATATATATATATATATATATATATATATCTATATATATATATATATATATATATATATATATATATATATATATATATATATATATATATATATATATATATATATATATATATATATATATATATATATATATATATATATATATATATATATATATATATATATATATATATATATAAAAAGTGGCTTACGTCGTTATTTTAATTTTAATATGTGAGGAAGGAAGGAAGAAGAGTCTAAACTAGATTACTTGACCATTTAGATACTTGAATATGTTTTTGGTTCTCTTAGGTCTTAGCTGTAAATAAAAATGTCCAAGGCATATGAGATTTAAGAAGTCTTAAAACTGCAGTAGTCTAAGAATTCAGAATTAACCACAAGTTATGATCCGTTGATAAATCTCAGACCACAAAAGAAGTTTCTAAAGCATGTTGTAGTTGCTACAACATAACACTGCATTTGATTACATCTTATGGGAACATGTCTCTGATCCTATCTCTCTCATTTTTTGTCAATTTCATTCTATAATGCTTAAACACCAAAAGTATATTACCATCTTTAACAGCAAGATGTTATGCAAGTGAGTTTACAAATTATTTGGTATCGAGTCAATAAAAAAATTGCAACAATAAAGATGTTTTAGCATATGAAGCATGTATACCTATGCAGTAGTGAATCATGCTAAGGCAAATAAGGTTTTAGGCATAACCATTCATAAAGAAAGGAGGGGAAAAAATCATTCATATAGTTTGGCGTTCCTCATGATTGAGAAATTAGAAGCCAACTCTGCCACGCAAGTTTATAGGGTCCACATTCATTACTAGATCACTAACGTTCGCTTAGTCTTACCATTGAGCAGATGGGTAAAGATGCAGAGAACAGATTATATAGCCCTAAAGCTAATGTTGACGTCTAATGGTAGAGAAAGAAGCAAGTAAAAGAAAATTGCTATGGGCCAGTCGCTCACCACACAATTGCATTGGAAGGCAAGACATTAATCTATCGTCATGCCCTTGCAGCTAAAAGTTGCTCGTCCGAGGTCATTCTTGTGCAACTTCGGCCTGGGTGTGGACCGTTATTGTTCATTAAGAACACAGCGGTCCTCATCCAAAACCAGAGACGGCAAATCCCAATGCTAATGACGAAACCAAAGAAACGGAGACGGAAGGTACACAAGAAACCTTAATATAACAAACCCCAATAACGACGAGAAATCAAAGAAACACAAAAGAAACCTTAATATACGGACCCCAAACACCTTTGAGGAATTCAAGAAACAAAGATGGTAGTTATCCAAAGAAATCTTTAGATCATGGGACCGGACCGAGTCGGAAAGAACGATGTCCGACTATCCTGACGATTATCCTCTCTCGAACGAGCTATAGTCTCTGCCACAGAATGAGAGCTATTCTCCCCTGCGTACTTCCCTTACATCGAAAGAACGCAACCGAAGAATATAAAAGAAAAATCGCATCGGTGAAACCATGAATCCACTGCGAGAACATTAAACATTCGATCAAAACCTGACGAGAAATCAAGATTGCAAGGAACGCAAAAGAAGGAAAAGAAATACAAAAAGGGCTGACACATTAGTCGTCGAGATTGGCTAAAAAAATCCATCAAATTTAATCTGAAACAATCATTTTCTCAAGAAAACAAAAAAGAAGCACAGTCGATGAAACGCACCCAAGAACTCGAAAGGAATCTAAAGAAGAGTGAAACAAGAAAAGGTAAAAATGAGGCCAGGGGTTGAGGAATAGCACCAGCTTGAGGTGGTTTTGGACGGTGAGGTGGGAGAGCAGATCGAGCGTTCGAAGTGGAGGCGGGCGAACAGAGACGGCGGGTGGACCTCGCTCGCCTCGCCTCTTCGCTGGGGCATTTCGCATGCCAACAATGCCTCGGCCAGGGGGCGGAATCAACCGTGTCCGCATTGTTGGCATGCGAAACGCCCCAGCGACGGGGGCCGAGGCGAGACGAGCCGAGCCGAGCCGGGCGGAGCCGAGCCGAGCCGGGCGGAGCCGAGCCGAGCCGGGCGGAGCCGAGTCGGACAGACCCGATTCTATCCTGTCCCGCTTAGGACCGGGATGAACCCGCGGCCAGGCCCGTTACAATTTTTGAACGGTCCTGCCCGGCACGGCGGGCCCGACCGGCCCGGCTCGGCCCCGTTCGGCTCGGCTCGACTGCGGCCGGCTGCTCGGCTCGGCCCGGCTCGGCTTCGGCTCGGCCTGGCTCGGCTCGGCCCGGATCGGCTGCCCGGCGGCTCGGTCGGCTCGGCCCGGCCGAACCGGTGGCCCTGTCCGACCCGGGTCCGGTCTCAACCGTGGCCCGACCGAACTGACTGCTCCAAAATTTTGTGTATAATCTGTCGAGAAAGCATTTAAGTATATCTAAAACCATATTTTATTGTATAAGTTTTATTATTAAATTCATTAATTAAGCAACTGGATTAGTAAGCAGAGAATCTTGTAAAGTTAAAATGATGAATTTTTGTAAAAATTAATTTAAAATTTTTAAATGTATTTTGTGATAATTTTTAAAATTCTTTATGATTCTCCTTTTAAAATAAAAAAATGGTTTTAGCTGATTCCTTTTAGCATATTTAATAGAAATGTTTTAGATAATTCAATTTACTCTATCAAAAAAACCTTGGCTGATTACTTTTCACTTTATTTAATAGAAAGTTCTATGTAATTTAAGTATCATTTCCTTTTCCATCTTTTTTTGAAAAACAATAAAATAAAAATTTCCATCTATCATTTACAAATCTTTTCGCTAGTTATTCTTAGAAATGAAGAAATATTGAATCTAGTTGAAAATTGGTTTAGTCTCGATCATATACAAGCAAATGACTTGGAGCATGGTCGAAGAATTCTTTTTCATCTTTTACTCAATTCTTGGCCCTGCTCCTTATGCACGCACTTCCGAAATGGATGAGCGAAACCATGACGTAAGTGTTTGACGAAAATAAAGCTACAGATCGCTCCCGCAGAAAAACTATTTGCCATGCGAAGGTACTTTGCTACAAAACCGTAGGGTCGATCAAGCCGTGGTCGATCAACTTTATGGCCCTTACCATGCATGATAAAGTGCATGCTCTTTGGTTGGCAAATGGTTGTGTTGAGATTAAGTAAAGACTAATGAAGACCTCCAAAGAAGAAACATGATAACATCACAATTTATGCAACCACCCAGGCCCAGGCCCAAAAGGGCCCAGGCCCAGGCCCAGGCCCAGGCTCAGGCCCAGGGGCCCAGGCCCAGGCCCAGGCCCAGGCCCAGGCCCAGGCCCAGGCCCAGGCCCAGGCCCAGGCCCAGGCCCAGGCCCAGGCCCAGGCCTAGGCCCAGGCCCAGGCCCAGGCCCAGGCCCAGGCCCAGGCCCAGGCCCAGGGCCCAGGCCCAGGCCCAGGTCAGGCCCAGGCCCAGGCCCAGGCCCAGGCCCAGGCCCAGGCCCAGGCCCAGGCCCAGGCCCAGGCCCAGGCCCAGGCCCAGGCCCAGGCTCAGGCCCAGGCCCAGGCCCAGGCCCAGGCCCAGGCTCAGGCCCAGGCCCAGGCCCAGGCCCAGGCCCAGGCCCAGGCCTAGGCCCAGGCCCAGGCCCAGGCCCAGGGCCCAGGCCCAGGCCCAGGCCCAGGCCCAGGCCTAGGCCCAGGCCCAGGCCCAGGCCCTAGGCCCAGGCCCAGGCCCAGGCTCAGGCCCAGGCCTAGGCCCAGGCCCAGGCCCAGGCCCAGGCCCAGGCCCAGGCCCAGGCCCAGGCCCAGGCCCAGGCCAGGCCCAGGCCCAGGCCCAGGCCCAGGCCCAGGCCCAGGCCCAGGCCCAGGCCCAGGCCCAGGCCCAGGCCCAGGCCCAGGCCCAGGCCCAGGCCCAGGCCCAGGCCCAGGCCCAGGCCCAGGCCCAGGCCCAGGCCCAGGCCCAGGCCCAGGCCCAGGCCCAGGCCCAGGCCCAGGCCCAGGCCCAGGCCCAGGCCCAGGCCCAGGCCCAGGCCCAGGCCCAGGCCCAGGCCCAGGCCCAGGCCCAGGCCCAGGCCCAGGCCCAGGCCCAGGCCCAGGCCCAGGCCCAGGCCCAGGCCCAGGCCCAGGCCCAGGCCCAGGCCCAGGCCCAGGCCCAGGCCCAGGCCCAGGCCCAGGCCCAGGCCCAGGCCCAGGCCCAGGCCCAGGCCCAGGCCCAGGCCCAGGCCCAGGCCCAGGCCCAGGCCCAGGCCCAGGCCCAGGCCCAGGCCCAGGCCCAGGCCCAAGGCCCAGGCCCAGGCCCAGGCCCAGGCCCAGGCCCAGGCCCAGGCCCAGGCCCAGGCCCAGGCCCAGGCCCAGGCCCAGGCCCAGGCCCAGGCCCAGGCCCAGGCCCAGGCCCAGGCCCAGGCCCAGGCCCAGGCCCAGGCCCAGGCCCAGGCCCAGGCCCAGGCCCAGGCCCAGGCCCAGGCCCAGGCCCAGGCCCAGGCCCAGGCCCAGGCCCAGGCCCAGGCCCAGGCCCAGGCCCAGGCCCAGGCCCAGGCCCAGGCCCAGGCCCAGGCCCAGGCCCAGGCCCAGGCCCAGGCCCAGGCCCAGGCCCAGGCCCAGGCCCAGGCCCAGGCCCAGGCCCAGGCCCAGGCCAGGCCCAGGCCCAGGCCCAGGCCCAGGCCCAGGCCCAGGCCCAGGCCCAGGCCCAGGCCCAGGCCCAGGCCCAGGCCCAGGCCCAGGCCCAGGCCCAGGCCCAGGCCCAGGCCCAGGCCCAGGCCCAGGCCCAGGCCCAGGCCCAGGCCCAGGCCCAGGCCCAGGCCCAGGCCCAGGCCCAGGCCCAGGCCCAGGCCCAGGCCCAGGCCCAGGCCCAGGCCCAGGCCCAGGCCCAGGCCCAGGCCCAGGCCCAGGCCCAGGCCCAGGCCCAGGCCCAGGCCCAGGCCCAGGCCCAGGCCCAGGCCCAGGCCCAGGCCCAGGCCCAGGCCCAGGCCCAGGCCCAGGCCCAGGCCCAGGCCCAGGCCCAGGCCCAGGCCCAGGCCCAGGCCCAGGCCCAGGCCCAGGCCCAGGCCCAGGCCCAGGCCCAGGCCCAGGCCCAGGCCCAGGCCCAGGCCCAGGCCCAGGCCCAGGCCCAGGCCCAGGCCCAGGCCCAGGCCCAGGCCCAGGCCCAGGCCCAGGCCCAGGCCCAGGCCCAGGCCCAGGCCCAGGCCCAGGCCCAGGCCCAGGCCCAGGCCCAGGCCCAGGCCCAGGCCCAGGCCCAGGCCCAGGCCCAGGCCCAGGCCCAGGCCCAGGCCCAGGCCCAGGCCCAGGCCCAGGCCCAGGCCCAGGCCCAGGCCCAGGCCCAGGCCCAGGCCCAGGCCCAGGCCCAGGCCCAGGCCCAGGCCCAGGCCCAGGCCCAGGCCCAGGCCCAGGCCCAGGCCCAGGCCCAGGCCCAGGCCCAGGCCCAGGCCCAGGCCCAGGCCCAGGCCCAGGCCCAGGCCCAGGCCCAGGCCCAGGCCCAGGCCCAGGCCCAGGCCCAGGCCCAGGCCCAGGCCCAGGCCCAGGCCCAGGCCCAGGCCCAGGCCCAGGCCCAGGCCCAGGCCCAGGCCCAGGCCCAGGCCCAGGCCCAGGCCCAGGCCCAGGCCCAGGCCCAGGCCCAGGCCCAGGCCCAGGCCCAGGCCCAGGCCCAGGCCCAGGCCCAGGCCCAGGCCCAGGCCCAGGCCCAGGCCCAGGCCCAGGCCCAGGCCCAGGCCCAGGCCCAGGCCCAGGCCCAGGCCCAGGCCCAGGCCCAGGCCCAGGCCCAGGCCCAGGCCCAGGCCCAGGCCCAGGCCCAGGCCCAGGCCCAGGCCCAGGCCCAGGCCCAGGCCCAGGCCCAGGCCCAGGCCCAGGCCCAGGCCCAGGCCCAGGCCCAGGCCCAGGCCCAGGCCCAGGCCCAGGCCCAGGCCCAGGCCCAGGCCCAGGCCCAGGCCCAGGCCCAGGCCCAGGCCCAGGCCCAGGCCCAGGCCCAGGCCCAGGCCCAGGCCCAGGCCCAGGCCCAGGCCCAGGCCCAGGCCCAGGCCCAGGCCCAGGCCCAGGCCCAGGCCCAGGCCCAGGCCCAGGCCCAGGCCCAGGCCCAGGCCCAGGCCCAGGCCCAGGCCCAGGCCCAGGCCCAGGCCCAGGCCCAGGCCCAGGCCCAGGCCCAGGCCCAGGCCCAGGCCCAGGCCCAGGCCCAGGCCCAGGCCCAGGCCCAGGCCCAGGCCCAGGCCCAGGCCCAGGCCCAGGCCCAGGCCCAGGCCCAGGCCCAGGCCCAGGCCCAGGCCCAGGCCCAGGCCCAGGCCCAGGCCCAGGCCCAGGCCCAGGCCCAGGCCCAGGCCCAGGCCCAGGCCCAGGCCCAGGCCCAGGCCCAGGCCCAGGCCCAGGCCCAGGCCCAGGCCCAGGCCCAGGCCCAGGCCCAGGCCCAGGCCCAGGCCCAGGCCCAGGCCCAGGCCCAGGCCCAGGCCCAGGCCCAGGCCCAGGCCCAGGCCCAGGCCCAGGCCCAGGCCCAGGCCCAGGCCCAGGCCCAGGCCCAGGCCCAGGCCCAGGCCCAGGCCCAGGCCCAGGCCCAGGCCCAGGCCCAGGCCCAGGCCCAGGCCCAGGCCCAGGCCCAGGCCCAGGCCCAGGCCCAGGCCCAGGCCCAGGCCCAGGCCCAGGCCCAGGCCCAGGCCCAGGCCCAGGCCCAGGCCCAGGCCCAGGCCCAGGCCCAGGCCCAGGCCCAGGCCCAGGCCCAGGCCCAGGCCCAGGCCCAGGCCCAGGCCCAGGCCCAGGCCCAGGCCCAGGCCCAGGCCCAGGCCCAGGCCCAGGCCCAGGCCCAGGCCCAGGCCCAGGCCCAGGCCCAGGCCCAGGCCCAGGCCCAGGCCCAGGCCCAGGCCCAGGCCCAGGCCCAGGCCCAGGCCCAGGCCCAGGCCCAGGCCCAGGCCCAGGCCCAGGCCCAGGCCCAGGCCCAGGCCCAGGCCCAGGCCCAGGCCCAGGCCCAGGCCCAGGCCCAGGCCCAGGCCCAGGCCCAGGCCCAGGCCCAGGCCCAGGCCCAGGCCCAGGCCCAGGCCCAGGCCCAGGCCCAGGCCCAGGCCCAGGCCCAGGCCCAGGCCCAGGCCCAGGCCCAGGCCCAGGCCCAGGCCCAGGCCCAGGCCCAGGCCCAGGCCCAGGCCCAGGCCCAGGCCCAGGCCCAGGCCCAGGCCCAGGCCCAGGCCCAGGCCCAGGCCCAGGCCCAGGCCCAGGGCCCAGGCCCAGGCCCAGGCCCAGGCCCAGGCCCAGGCCCAGGCCCAGGCCCAGGCCCAGGCCCAGGCCCAGGCCCAGGCCCAGGCCCAGGCCCAGGCCCAGGCCCAGGCCCAGGCCCAGGCCCAGGCCCAGGCCCAGGCCCAGGCCCAGGCCCAGGCCCAGGCCCAGGCCCAGGCCCAGGCCCAGGCCCAGGCCCAGGCCCAGGCCCAGGCCCAGGCCCAGGCCCAGGCCCAGGCCTAGGCCCAGGCCCAGGCCTAGGCCTAGGCCTAGGCCTAGGCCTAGGCCTAGGCCTAGGCCTAGGGCCTAGGCCTAGGCC